>JAWNNH010000042.1:0-209838 GCA_035043045.1 Hirtodrosophila alboralis
TGGTTGTATTGTTTAGTGATGCAAAATGCGTGGCCATAAACAGTACTATAAAATTGAGGCACCAGTTGACAAACAGACGGATATGGCTATAATGACTCGTCTCATCATCCTGATAAAGAATATATGTATAAACTTTATGGGGTCGGAGCGTCTCCTCCTATGCAGGTGTGTAGAACTCGATGTTTTTATTAGTTGCATAATTTCATGTTTTTATCATTTGTAGATATATCTTGCTCAGAAATTTATGATTTTGTTGAGGATTTTAATTTCGTTTAATTCTTGACCGCACCCGCCCATAATAAGTAATTGCATCTAAATAATAAGTGCGCAAGATGCGCGTGACTTTATTGAGGAGCAGGGAGCAGATCTGAATTTGTAATATAATTATGTTAAGAACGCTTGAAGCGCGTAGAGGTAAGCATTGTATTTTAGTAGAAATAAGTCTAGTATATATGTAAGATTGGAAATATAATAGTAATAATATATGTATGATAAGTATCGCAAGAAAGGCAACATTGTATTTACTGGAATGGAGTGACATAGCAGACAGCAAACAGACAAGGTCTCTACAGGGAATGGTGGCTGCGGCTGAGCGAGCGGGTGCCAAAGCTAGTGAAGAGCGCAAGCACCGAAGGGCTCGGCACTTGGATTTGTATAAACTGTTGTCCGCGAATGTGCTTGTGCTGCATGAGTTTAGAAAGATGCCAGTTAAGAGCTCTAAGAATATGTTATGTGATTAAAAGCAAAGCAAGTTATTCATGGTATTAAAGAAATACAAGGTGCGTAGAATTTGTTTTTTGAATAAATTCATATTTTGTTGTTTTTAACATTTGCAGATGTATCTCGCTCAGACAAAATTTATTCAGACATTGATTATAGATTGGCGAAATAATATCCTTAACTTATTTGACGATAGATCTTTCTATCAAATGCTGTGCTTGTCAAAGAACAAATTTTTAAGTATGGTAAATTTGTTAAATAAGGATGAGGCATTCATGTTGACAACTATGCAGAGTCAAATGCCAATAGATTTGCAACTAGCAATTGTGCTTTTTCGCTAAGGTATCTACTCAACTAAGCAGCAAGTTATTTGTTACCACAATTAAATAAAAGCAATTTCATTTGTATTTCAACATTTGTGTTTTATATCTCAAGCTTAAGCCTACAAATTCCCCGTTTTCTGTTCCAGCTCCTGTCGTTTTACTTTAAAATAATTTTCCATTCGCTGTTCCTCCAATTTTAATTTGCGGTTTCCATTTTCTTAAACCACAAAAACTCCTGTTGCCTTATTAAGCAAAGCCTGCGTTGCGGCGTAAGCCCGGAGCAATTGACAGAGTGCATACAAGGCTTGGGCTTCGTGCAGCTAGATACTTGAATAGGTACATGGCGCCTACCATTGCGGCTTGGCACAGCTAGACAGCGCACGTGTCGGTGGCTTCGGCTTCGATACGGACGAGGAGAGCGCGCTCGCGGCTTACGCCAACCGCTAATGATAGATGCATTTGGTTTCGGCCTAAAGGTTTTTTTTTCTTTCTATATTGAAATTGAACTGATATCAGGAATGATCTTATATTCTAAGGGTAGACGTTATTGTTGTTTATATTTAAAATAATGTTAATAGAAAAATCACAATTTCCTACAGGATATTTTCTTTTACTTTATTTCTATGTTTTGTCAATAAATGTTTATTATATCTATTTCTATAGCTTCATCATTTATTCTTTAAGTTTATTTGTAGATAATGTTTTGCTTGATGAGATGCGAATTTTTGTGCTGAATTTAGATGTTTATAGGTCTATAAGGTTTACTATTAATAATTCAGTTTAATGATTATTTCCAGGTGAATCAGGAAGATGTTCTTTATGATTTTTTGTAGAGAGAACTGATTAAGATTGTGTTAATAGAAAGAAGTTAACATAACTAACTTATTATTATTTGAAATTTCAATAGTTTCAGTTGTTTTGAGTGCGCAAATTTTTTTACGTATGTATATATGTTGCTGGCATTAATATTTTGATCCCATCTATATTAATAGATCTGAATTAATACATCTTTGATCAGGGTTTGAGTTATTAGCATTTTAGGATTGACTTATTAACAACGTTTGTAGCATAAAGTTCGTTTATGACATCCAACGTGAAGACTTTTTTTATGTTTGGGTATTTACCATAATATTTTAATTTTGGACGATAATAATATAAGGAGTAATCTTAAGATTTTAGATTATATTGAAGATTAGATTATATTGAAGATAGGGTTCATTGAAGATATACGCATTTTACGTGTTTTATGTTTAATATTTTTGTGTATATTTACTTTTCTATAGCATTCTATTTATTTTATAGTTTTGTTTATAGATAAGATTAAGAATATGAGACCTGATTTTTTTTTTTGTTTCTGAATATTGGCTTATTTGGTTTATTATGTGTGTAGAATGATATACTTTCCATGACGGTTGTGATCGAAAGCCAGTATAATTTTATAATTTTTTTTTCTTTGCGCTAGATTTGGGAGCGGTTGCTCTATCAATTTTTAAATAGATACATTATTAAAATTGAGGTAGATTTTAGAATGTTTTTCAGTTAGGCATTATTATTGAAATGTTAGATTGATAGAACATATTGATGTTGGATGTGGAACAAAAGGCTTTAAGAGATAGACGCTTAGATGAATTGAATTAGATATTTTTATTAAAAAGTTTTGATTTATAGTCTGTAATCTATTATGGTTATGTATTTTAATTTTGTTGTTAATAAAATTTATCAAAATATTTATCTATCAGTTTTATTTGACACTGGAGTGGATGTTTATGTGTGAGATCCAATTATATATATATATATTTTTAATGTTTAGTCCTAGCATTTTTAGCTTGTTATGGTACAGTTGCAGTTGTATTTTCTGGATAACGATTGAAGAATACAATAATAATATTAACGGGTATTCAAGAGAGCTGTACAATTCCGTTGAATAGTCGCGGGGTGCTGAACACGTGTGCTTTTTATATTTTTTTATTGTATATATTGATTGTTCCATTGGTCTATTATATAATTTTTTGTTTCGTCTAGGTAAATGTTAAGGAAAATGATCATGCAGGAGGATAGAACTGATTACACTAGGCAACACACAAATTGTATATTTGATCAAACCTACTTTTTCTGATACATATGGTGCCCCAGATGACGAAAAACCACTTTAAAAATTTTTCTATGGTGAGACTTTTTTTTAAAAAATTTTTTAAATCTGGTATTTTTTTTATAGCTTTTTTTCAGAGGGGAGACTGGAGATTTTAGCATTACTCGAGAATCTTACAGCCGATTTTCAAATAATTTACATTTTTCGAAAGCTAATGAATGGATCTATTAATCATACATATACTTTATTAAGTTTAAATTACTAGTTTTGCAGCTATTTAATTTTGAATTTAGAAAATGAAATGAAATGAAAATTTTGTGCGGTATTTTTTACGATTTTTTAACTTTAAAACAAACAACATCTTATAGCTAAATATGTTTTTGTCGACATTGACTATTTCTTTACTGAATGTTCTACGAAATTCGGTCTTTAGAGCACCGGGAATGCCGCCCGAACTAATTTTTCTGGCCTTTTGATTTAAGAATCACATAAATATATAAAAGGTTTATTAATTAATGCAAGAACGACCGAATTATGCGATGTTATACTGACAGTATATACGATTTTCGGTGGCTATGACCGATGTCTGGCCCCCCATCTATAGATAAACAGTCATAAAACAAGAAATTAATTATATATGTATATTTGTTTCTTAAAGTATAACATGATATTTACGTTTTAAATATGAGTTTGCTAACATCGACGATATTTTTTAAAAATGATTCAAGTATCGTTTCTTTCTGCTGTCGGTATTGGAATCAGATTCTCGTATGAGTCACCATACGTAATCGCCCATCATGTTTTGATTCCAGAAACCCTGATAGCGTCGCTCCATAGATTTTAATTGTTGGTGAAATCGTTCTCCGTGTTCATCGCTAAGCTCACCTAAGTTAGGCGGAAAAAAGTCCAAGTGGGAATGCAGAAAATGCATTTTTAGTGACATGTTTGCCCCAATTTTTTTATAATTGCTTATTAAATTTTTGACAATTCTAACATAATTCGCTCTTTTGTTGTTGCCCAAAAAATGTGCAGTGACTTCTTGGAATGAGTTCCAGGCTGCTTTTTCATGTGATGTCAACATGGTGCAAAATTCCTCATTCCCCAATAGTTTTCGAATCTGTCGGCCATCGAGTACGCCTTCCTTAATTTTAGCCATCGAAAGAAGTGGGAAAATAGTTGTAAAATACTTAAGGGCTTCGCCTTCTTTATCCAATGATTTTACAAAGTTTTTGATAAGTCCCAGCTTGATATGCAATGGTGGCAATATTATATCATCCACGTTCACTAGTCGCGGATTTTGAACATTATGTTTTCCCGGAATATGTTCTTCTCGTTTTGGCCACTCCTTCCTTGATTAATGCTCATGGCCAGCTCGACTATTCCATAGACAGAGAAAGCAGCAATACTTTGTGAATCCACCTTGCAATCCAGATAACATGGCAATAACTTTGAAATCGCAGCAGACCTTCCACTGATGGTCTTTATATTTGATACATTCAAAAAATTTAGCCATTGTGTCATAGGTTTCTTTCATATTAACAGCATAGGCGATAGGAATAGAGGGCTTCTGAATTCCATTGTGGAGTAATACAGCCTTAAGACTATCCTTGCTGCTATTCACAAATAACCTCCATTCATTTAGATTATATGTTTCACAAAGTTCCGAAATTAGTCCGAAAATGTAATTGCAATTGCAAATCCCACCCTTCATCGAGTATTATTGAGAAAACGCCAGATGTCGGCTTCGGTAAAAAGTTCCGTTAACGTCTTCCTTCACAAGATTTCGCTCCTTTAACCGCGATGCTAACATCTCAGCATTTTCCTTAGTAAGGTTCATGTCCCTTACCAAATCATTCAAATCTTTTTGGTTGTACAGCATAGGACGTTTATCTATTCCAGAAAAGTCAGATCCTGTAGTCGTCGTTTCGTGTGATGTTGACGATTTTTCCTGTGTTTGTAGTTTTGACAGCAATTTCACAGGAAGCTGAAAGCCACGTGCAGCCAATTGCGGATAAATACATTTCATATTTTTTCCAATACTAATTTTTTGAAATGCGCAAAAGTAACAATCGGATCCATGAGTATCAGTATTATTCCAAATCATAGGTCTTGAAAATTGAAAAGTATACCTAAAAAGAAACGAAATTGTTAGTATTTTTTTGAAGATGAACCAATTTCAACATAATGTTATATGGTACTTACTTGTTTTGTTTTTTCGACAAATGTGATTGACACGAAGTGCATATAAAAGTTGGTGCCCAATCTTCTTTCAAACTTTTGGGTTCGATTTCAAAAAAATCCTTATAAATATTTTGAAACCTTTTGGTGAAGTTTATTCTAAACTTCGTATTGGCAATGTAGATACCACATATGTACGAATATGAACGAATCGGGATTGTATATGCACGAATATGGGCGCAGAAGGTTACTCATTTTATATAGTATATTTTTGGAGCTCGTAGTCCGATGAATGTCAGAACAAGAATGTGCATCAGTAATTGTGGTAGGGAGTTATATACCGATACTCATAATTGGGTAGATGGCGTTAATATGTCCTTATCACCTTTACCTGTGTTCAAAATTAAATTCAATATTGTTTGTTGTTCAAATTCTCACAGGTAGTACTTTAGGTTGAATACGTGTGCCGATCAACAAACCTTCGCAGGTAATACTCACTATTTTAGACTCTATAAGTGTACAGGTGCACTAATGTGCAGACCAATATCAGGTAGTTTTCGATAATATCAGAGTCCGATACCTGTACCTGACGAAAAATTCTTCACATTGAGAAAACAATCCTATAGTTCGAGGTAGCGGATAATTCTCTGGGCACCGAAACACTAATAGTAGAAGCGGGGCGCCTTTTCGCCAATATACCCGTTATGCGTTTCACCGGCAATTTTTCTGTGCACATGTCATTGACAGTATCAGGTCATCCACATGCGAGCATCCTCGCGAACATGCATGTCGAAAAAAAGAAAAGCAAGAATACTATCATCTCCTCCACTAACTTTGAACAATTCGTCGAGCTTAGCCAAGTTCACGCACCAGATCGCCTGTGGACGGCCTGTTAAACCGATAAATTTTTTAGGCACATTTAAAAATGCCACTTCGGGCGTGTTTGTTTAAGTGCTTATATTTCCGCCGTCTCTTTATCGATTTCTATGATTAATATCTTAAAAGACGCCCAATTAATGCAACTATGTAAAAGCAAAGAAGAGAAAAACGAAATAATTTTTTTTCGACTTTTCCTCGAATTTTAAAGTCAAAAAATCGTAAAAAATACCGCACAAAATATCATCATTTTCTAAATTCAAAATTAAATAGCTGCAAAACTAGTAATTTAAACTTAATAAAGTATATGTATGATTAATAGGTCCTTTCATAAGCTTTCAGAAAAAGCATTAGAAAATCGGCTGTAATATTCTCGAGTAATGCTTAAATCTGTAGGCTTGCCTCTGAAAAAAAGCAAAAAAAAAAATACCAGATTTTAAAAATTTTTTAAAAAAAAACGTCTTACCATAGAAAAATTTTTAAAGTGGCACCATATGTATCAGAAAAAGTAGGTCTGATCAAATATACAACAAAAAGCTAAATTTTGTTAAATAGTGTTATTTAAGTTGGGAAATTGAGATGATGATGCAAAATTTCTACGTGTTTGATGTATAACTATTAAGAAGTTTATTGATTAGGTATTTAATTTCGGTTTTTTGTTGCAAAAATTCAAATTTTTGATTGTTTTAAAAGCTTTTGTTAAGACCGGATATTGAGTCTCTCAGCGATTACCTCAAGTATTATTATAAATTTTTCTATTATTTTCAGTTTATACTTATATTTTTTATTTAAACTTGCACATTTTTCTCTATAATTTTTTGATTTGTTATAAGACTATAGTAAGTCAATGATTACTTACAGAAACGTCATAGTTTTTGGTAGAGTATTCCTTTCTATTGTGAGTATTCTTGGAACAGATATCAGAAAAACAGAATCAATTGAATATAAAAGTTTTTAGTTTAATTTCTATATTGATCTGAGAAATATTCAGGAATTTACCTGATTTTTGTATTGACTCTATTAATTAAGAATTCAATTTAAAATTCAACTGATTGAAGTGAAGGAATTTTTCTATGCCCCCAGCAGATAGTATTTTGGAATTGATTTCTATATGCTGAAAACTTTTCGATGATGTAGAATGTTTATCTAAACTAATGTTTTAAGTTTAAAGAGAAGTTGGAGCCATCGAATTGTATAAGTGTATTTCAGTAAAAGGTAGTATTTTACTGTCGAGAGTTAATGCTCAAAGGGAATTTGATTTACTTATGTATAACTGGGTATAGCTTTGATTAATCATGTTTAGTCAAGTTGCTCTAGTGGTTTGTATATTTCCAATTTTATTTTTTCCTGCAAAATGGATTTTAGGTTTTATTTTGCTTATGTTGAATATATTAGTATTGCTTATGTCTGCAAAGTGTTGTTAAGATAGGGAAGTGGCGAGTGTATTTCAATTTAGGTATATTGTACTGAATTATTTAATATATTTTACTCTAATGTGACACAACCACTCTTTGATTTACTATAGAAAAACATCAACGTAAGCATCCACCGCGCTAGGGTGAACCATGATTTTGCTTATAATACATTTAACATTCCTCTTCTATATTCTTTGTGTTCTTTAAGAAATATATTAGAAAGTATTTAGAGGGTTTAGGTAAAATATTAGTTTGAGATGATTGGTTAGATGCTTTATTTAAAGAGTTTTATATACAAGTACAATTAGTTGACCCCCTTTTTTTTTTAATTTCCTTCCTCACATTTTGAATCGAATATTTATCTAATTGTTGATTATTAAAGCTGTTTTATTTCAACATTGTATGTTGTCTAAGTAGATTTTAAATATAACAAATCAATTATATTATATGAATAGGCATCTTTTCTAATTCACAAATAAATAAACTAAAATTAATATAATTAATCGGAAATTTTCTTTAACTTTTAGGTGATTATAAATGTCTATATCTTTTATATAAAAATACCAAATAATTATTATCACTACCGGTTCTATACCGCTTGGGGGTTGGATGCGGTTCGGTAGCGGATCGGTTGGGGGGCTCGGTTGGAATGCGGTTCCGTTGTGTATTGAATGCGGTTTGATAGAGCTCTATTCACCCATTTACATATAAGTGACCATATTTTAAAGAAGTTGTCAAGAACTAGATTTGTGCTAAAAAAAAAATTTCAAAGTAAATATAAGCCTTCAAATTTTCGTAGGAGACCATTGCAAGGGTATATAGATTCTGCTTGTCAAAGATATCCGTTTCTTTCTTGTTATATTAAGAATTTATTAATTGGACAGCATTATAACACTATTTTACATCTAAAAACGATCCTTATATACTTATTCTCAATGGTTAGAGCTCAGAGTAACTTTTATTATTGGTGCAGTATGTGTTATTCTTAGCTGGAATCTCTTGCGATCGCGATCGTACTCTTCCCAACTTCTATTGCGAGCGGCTCGATATGCAAAGTCCTAAGCATACATACCGTTAATTTGTGGTTTCAAATTATAGTGCCACTGAATAAAGAAAAATATAACAAAAACTTAAACAATATTAATTTTATATTTTTTGTATGTTCCAGTTTATCGTTGCAAAGGATCCTTCCATAGTGTTTAATATCACAGAAGTCAACAATTCCAACCATGATAGTGTTCACATTGATTCAAGTAGTGCACACGTTTTTCACGAATTTTCAGACTAACAATATAAATCCAACAAAGTGGTGCTTAGAATTAAGTGGTTTAGTATATCATTATGTATATTATATTTACATATACCTATTTTTTAAAATATAACTATAAATATGCATATTCCTATGCCTATTCCTATACATATACATATACCTATATATAACATATATATATGTATATTTATAAATATACCTATTAACATATATGAATATTTACATACATTTTACATATGTATATGTACGTATACTAAACTTCTAAATAAAAAAAATACATATAAATGAATGTTTGCAATTTCAATGTTCCTGTGACCTATCTCAACATTTACATATAAATGTACGATTGTATTATATTTAAGATAAGTTTATTATAACATGAACGGGAAAATAATAGTAACAAAATAATGTATTTAAATTCAACGGATTAATTAACAACTTTATGTACGACTCTTGCGACTGCTCTCGACAACTCTCTCTCACCGACTGTGTTCAGCTCTCTCTCTGCTGTACGCTTTTTGCTCTCTCGGCTGATCGCCCTTTTGCATGCATTCGCATGCGTTGGTCACACTGCTGTGTGGTACCATCTTACATTCGGCCCTCCTGTTCATCTTCATCCGTCCCGGATAACAACAATTCTTCATTCTCAGCAACGAATCTCCACAACTTCATATTATCGCAGCTGGTTGCTGTAATTTTTGGCCCTTCGGTGTCTTCTGAAGATTTCTTGACTTCATAACGCCCATTTCGTTTGACCTTTGTGACCTCGTATGACCCCAAATATTCGCTTGCCAGTTTTCGGCCAGCGACGAATTGTGTCCGCTTGATAGCGACTAGATCGCCCAACTTGTACACATGCTCCGCGCGGCGCTTCTTGTCATAATTCTGCTTATACATCTGCTGCGCCTTCTGGATGTTATATCTCGCCTCCTCACGCAACTTTTGCCGTTCTTCGCCAAACGCAACTACCAGCTCCTGGTTCAGCAACTCGAGCAAACGACTCTCAGGTTTGACATTCATCTTTTTGCCAAACATAATCTCGAACGGCGACGACTTGGTGGACGTGTGTATGTACGTGTTAATGGCCATCTGCACTTGTGGCACATATTTATACCATTTCGACGGGGCATCTGTTGACAGCTTTCCTATAATAGACAGAATCGAACGGTTTACGCGCTCTACCTGCCTATTACCTCTGGCTACTCCTGTTGTCGACCATACGTGCTCTACCATGTTTTCAGCCAGAAAGTCCGCAAACGCCTTCGATGTATAAGCAACGCCTCTGTCACTTATAATGCGCCTGGGAAAACCAAACACGCTCGACCAATCGCTCAGCTTCTTTATAACCTCTTCTTGACCCGTAGATTTAGTTGGAAACAGCCACGTGAACTTTGAGAATGCATCAACGACAGCTAGGATGAACTTGTACTGCTTTGAAGTTGCATCCATCGGACCCATGTGATCGATATGCAGTGTGTGTAGTGGTGTCTCGCCTTTTCAATGCAGTGCAGGAACCCTTCCTGCTTACCCAACTTTTTGCTGTGAATAATACAATTTATACAGTTAGCGATATACTTAGATACTTTAACCTCTAGATGCGGGATAAAAAAATTGCTGCTGAATGTTGTGCATAGTCTTCATCGTCGCAAAATGACCCATTTCATGCGCCTTCTGTATAATCTCGCGTTCCATCAACTTTGGGACAACCAGCAGATCATTTCCGCCAACTGATTTGTATTGAAGCTCTCCTTTTAATTTGTACCCTTCGTATGGCTTCTCTTGCAGAATTTGCACCACTGCCTTGATGTGCTCGTCGCCCTGCTGCTCTTTTTTCAATCGTGTGGTAAGTTCTGATGCGATAACTTGAACACTTTGCGGATAACGACTTAGATAATCAACGTGTCGCATCCTTTCTGCTGCACGATGCTCAATGTTGAATGTAAAATCTTGCAGATAGAGTATCCACTGTGCAACTTCTCTTGGGATATCCTGCTTGCTCGTCGTTTGTTTGAATGCAATGCAATCGGTGACTAGTTTAAATTGTATCCCCAGCAAGTAGTGTCTAAACTTTTTCAATGCTAAATAAGCAGCCTTCACTTCCAAAACGTAACTATGCTGTTTAGATTCAGCCTGCGATGTCTTTTTACTCCAAAAGTACACAGGATGAAGTCGACCCTCGAACATCTGAAGCAGCACTGCTCCATATCCATCTTTAGACGCATCTGTGTGTAACTCAGTGTGTGCAGCGCGTGCGTACACACGTAAAACAGGCTCGCAAATCAGCATCTCTTTTAATTTCTGTAGTGCGCTCATCTCTTCTGGTCCAATCTTAAACTCCACGTCTTTTTTAAGCAAATTTGTCAGTGGGCGTGCCACTTGTGCATAAGCCGGAATGAACTTACGAAAAAAAATGCTTGAACAGCTTTAACATTTTTCGGTACAGCGAAGCGGTTTACTGCTGTTGCTTTCTCCTTGCCTGGCCAAATCTTCCCGTCTTCCACAACATGTCCAAGAAAATTAATACGCGACTGTAAAAAGTAACATTTCTTCCAATTTATTTGTAGGGCATACATGGCGGCGGTCTGTAGCACTAATTTTGTCTTCTGCATACATTCCTCTGACGACTCGGCGTATATGATGATGTCATCCATATACAACTGAATTTTATTTTCGTTTATCAGCTGCTGAAAAATATGGTTTACAAATCCAATAAATGCTGCCGGCGAATTTTGAAAACCAAATGGCGCTTTGTTAAATTCAAAAAGGCCCTCACGAGTTACAAACGCTGTATACACTTTGCTGTTTTCTTCCACTGGGACATGAAAGAACCCATTCTTCAGATCCATGGTAGTGAACCACCTAGAAGCTTGGCGTTTCTCTAGTACCTCTTCTATTAACGGAACTGGAAAGCAGTCTTTCAACACCATACTGTTGAGCTTCCGATAATCAACATACACTCTTAGTGTCAGATCCTTCTTTTTGACGACAACCACTCTGCTAGCAACATGTGAGACAGATTTACGCACGATTCCCTGTTGTAGCCATTCCTCAACTTGGGCTTTTACAGCTTCGGCTTCATCGACAGATAGGCGACTTGGAGACTGGCGAAACGGCGTGATTACTCCATCCGGTATAATGCGTAGTTCAATTGGGCATTCTTTTACGACTGTTGGCGACTGATAGCTGCTGGCAACTAAGTCCTCTACGCTTTTCTGAAATTGTGGCGGTGCTACAACACTTTTTGTCGATTCTACAATATTAAACACATCATAAAGCCGCTCATTCTCAACATCGCGTTTTTCTTCAAGGCTTGCAAACTTAAATCCATCTGGACCAGCAGAAAAACGAAATTTTTTAATAAAGTCGAATCCCAAGATCGCTTTGCAGTTCATAATGCCCTTTTCGACAATAACAAATTTTTGCTCAGCTTGCACATTGTCTACTTTAACTTGCGCAGCAATGGCACCAACTGGCTGCGTATATTTATTGCCAAGGCCACGCAACTTCGATACACTTTGAAAAATATGTATATTGTCTAACTTTCTTAGCACACTGTCATCGATAATGGACACGTCAGAGCCTGTATCGATCAGGCATTCAACGGAAATACTGTTTATAAAAATTGTTTTTAAACGACTTTGGTCTACGACCATATGAATATTATTTGTCTTTTTTGGGCAATTGCGCGAAATGTGCCCCTCTTCGTTACATTGAAAACATTTTGTTTGCGCAGTGCACTCCCTTCTTTTGTGCTCTTTTGAGCCACAGTTGAAACAAAACTCTTTTTTCTCATGAGTAAACCGCGAATTTGAGTTGTTTTGCGCCACATTTCTATCAATGTTCTTCTTTACTGATTCATTTACCAACTCAAATAGTTCATATTCTTCTCTTAACGATTTGAACGATTTGCAGCGATACATGGCCACTTTATATTCATTTCTCACTTGCAAACCGTTAACTATGTGCCGTATTACTGCTGCTTCTTCTAATTTTCCAACACTTCCCAACTTTCTCATGTTCAGCATATATTCATGAAATGATTCGTTCTTGTTCTTCTTTCTATCGCTCAATGCCTTGTGAATATCTGCACTATTCTGGCCGCACTCAAACTCTGCAATTAGTTTCTCTTTTAGTTCAGCAAAATCGCTCACACACTCGGCTTCTAAAAACAGTCTGGCAGCGCCGCACATTTTGCCTCTTGCCTGGACGTATTTTTGCTTCTCAGGGCTCACTGAATAAAATTTATAAAAATATATTTAATTGCAATTAAATGACAAAATCATTCTTATGCATATTAAACACAAATACACAATTAAATGTAAATGTTGAGATAGGTCACGAGAACATTGAAATTGGAAACTTACATTTATATGTATTTATGTACATGCATGTTCCTGCGCAGGCTGAACAATTTTTCCGCGGACCCGTCAAAGATCGTCGCATGCCATTGCCAGGCACATGTGTATATGTAAATTTATTTATATACGTGCATGCTCTATAGAACTATAGCTATAGCTATATGAAAAGTATCTCTTTTTCAAAGTATATAGCGTATGATGTAACGGTGAGATTTTGATCAAATTTTGTCAGCTGGTAAAGTACAGACTGACACATAGCTATAGTGAGTTTGGTTAAGATATATTGATAAAGTTTTTCATACAACAAACTCAGATTCAAACCGAAAATATATGATATAGTTATCCGATCTGATCCATTTTAGGATATTTATTTATTCATTTATTTATTCTGGCAGACAATCAGTGCTGTCCCAGATAAGCAAAAGTTATAATATTTCTTAAATGTAATAGAAGGATAGAAAAAGTCTAATTAAATTACATAAGTTTTAAATATTAATGACAATTACACAGGGGATATTTATTTGCCAGTCCGGCCAGCTATGACCCTACTCACAGCCAGGTTAGTCAGTGTCATTATTTGAACCTGAAGCTAAACAGAAGAGAGTTAGTAATAAAACTTGAAAAAGTGATTATAATTAAAAGTTAAATTAGTAATATAAAAAAAAGAATATATATATATAATTAAAGCTTAAATTAAAAAAAAAAAGAAAAAAAAAAAATTTGTTAAATAAAATTAAATAAAATAACATAAAAGTTAGTAAATAAATAAGAAAATAAGTAAAAGGAAAATAAGATTAATTTAAAGATAGGTATAGAGAGACAAAGAAAAAAAAAGTAAGAGAAAAATAAGGAAATTTTAAAGAAAGTTAGAGAGAAATCTCTGACCCAATAGAGGAGATGTATTAGCCGGGCTGGCCGGGTAAGCCTATATTCACATCTATTGTGGTCAGGGATTTCTTGTAAGATATAGGGAAAGATAGTTTTTTAAAGAGGGAAGAGAGAGTTCAGTTGCGAGTACGTGGTATAATGAATTATAATTGACACATAAAGCGTGAAAAGAACTGTGCAAGGCATAATCAGTTGTACATACTGGGAGGGTGAGAGGAAAGTAATTTCTCGTTGTGCGACGAGGAACAGAAAAATGTATACGACCTAACAGAAACATGGAGTCGATCTCACCAATAATTAATTTATGGAGAAAAACAACACCAAGAGTTTTTCTACGATTAATAAAAGATGGAAGATTGAGAAGGAGAAGCCTACTGGAGTAGGATGGTAAACGAAGGTTTGGTTCCGAGTTTAAACCACGTAAGGCAAAAAGCAAAAACTGCTTCTGAACAGACTCATTCCGATCTTGGTAAACACTGTACTGCGGACACCAGATGCAGGAACAATATTCCAAAATCGGACGAACAAGGGAGACATAAAGTAATTTAGTGGTAAAAGGATCATTAAATTCTTTCGACCATCGTTTAATAAATCCAAGTACTCCCTTGGCTTCATTAATAATGGTCGAAATTGAAGTTCAATTTGCAATCAAATAAAACTCCAAGGTCTTTTACGTTAATTATACGTTGCAATGGAGAATTGGCAATCGTATAAGTGCCTAAATAGGGCCTAGTGCGATAGAATATCATAAACATACACTTAGAACAATTGAGCTGCAGCTTATTGGTCAAGCACCAAAGTTGCATAGCGTTCAAATCGTCTTGTAGACGACTATGACGAAGGGAATCTGAGTATGAAAATAAAAGTTTTACATCATCTGCGTACAAAAGTATGTGAGACTGATACAGAATGGTAGGTAGATCATTAATAAATAATGTAAAAAATAATGGTCCCAAATGACTGCCTTGAGGTACACCAGAAGTTACATAAACCGAACTCGAAATGGTTGACCTAAGCAGTACTTTTTGGGTTCTGCCTTTTAAGTAGGTTAAGATCCAACTTAAGAAGGAAGGAGGGAAACCTATGCAGTTAAGTTTATAGAGTAAGAGGTCGTGATTCACAGAGTCAAAGGCCTTACTGAAGTCAGTATATATGACATCAGTTTGACTTTTCCTTAAAAATGCATAATTTACCAAGGTGGTAAATTCAAGCAAGTTGGTCGTAGTGGACCGACCCTTTACAAAGCCGTGCTGGGCAGTGGAAATAATAGATTTACAAAAATGCTGCAAAGAAGAAACAAGGATTTTTTCTAATAACTTTGGAATAGAAGATAACTTTGCAATACCTCTGTAATTCGATATATCAGATTTTCCACCTTTTTTATGGAAAGGAATGATATATAAATCTTTCCAAAGATCTGGAAAGGTTGCGGATTCAAGGGATGAATTAAAAAGTCTTAGCAACGGTTCACCTAAAGAAGTACAACACTCCTTAAGGACACAACTAGGAATGTTGTCAGGCCCAGGAGAGAAAGAAGATTTTAAGGAATTAATAGCGGAGGTTAGGGAGCTATATGAAATATTTGAAGTAAAGATAGAATTAGAGGGTAAAATAGTATAAGGATAAGATGAGTTAATAGGGGAAACAGAAGTGTAGGTTGATTGGAAAAAGTTGGCAAATAGATCAGCAGAAGCAGAGTCGTTGCTGGTTTTATCCATCCCAAGAAAAAAAGATGAAGGTAAATTTGAAGATTTACGCTTCGAATTAACAAAATTAAAAAACTGCTTAGGGTCTTGGAAAAACTGTCTTTTGCAACGATCTAAATATTTCTCGTAGCACAGACAGTTTAGAAGGGCGAAGTTTGACTTGGTTACACAGTATTTAGTTTAGTCAATTCTTGAACCTGACTTCTTAAATTTTTTAAAATATTTTGACTTAATGTTTTTTAAGTAGGAGAGTCGAGGTGTAAACCAAACAGGCTTTGTTGAACCAGACGGGGTCGAATTAGGGATACACACATCTAAAAGTGTGTTTAAGGTCTCATAAAAGGTACTAAGGGCAATATTAATGTCAGACCCATTATCTAAAAAGGACCAGTCAGTTGCATGAATAAGTTCATTAAGTAAGGGAAAGTTTCCCTTACGAAAGCAACGACGTGGCAATTGTCGACTTAATAATTGCGGACTACAAGGCTTAGAAATTGATATAGATTTTTCTATGGCAGGATGATGTAAATCTTCAGGGACAGATAGAGGAAGTGACCTAGAGACGGCTGTATTTGCGAAATCATTGACAAAGACCAGATCCAGAACCCTGTTCAAATGATTTTTCATTAAATTCATGTGAAATAGTGAATAATCTAGCATGCAATCTAAGAAGTCATGCTGATTTGAAGGAATGAGGTAATTTGCGTTACTGAAAAATGACCATGAAATATTAGGTAAATTGAAGTCACTTAATACCACAAAAAGGTCATTATCCTTCACTTGAAGAGACACTTCTTTTATACAAGCAATATGTTGCATATAAACTTGTATGTCAGAAGATGGAGGGATGTAAGAACAGGTGATAAAAATTACACGCGTTGGAAAAGTTACCTTAACAGCAACTATTTCAACATCAGTAGGCACATTAAGGGAGATACGTTCCGATTGAAGTGTCGATTTAATGGCAATTAGTACACCACCACCTCGACGAGCCAGTCGGTCAAATCTATATATAAAAAAACTATTTAACAGAATGTCGCAGTCAGATATGGTAGAAGTTAACCAAGTCTCTGATAATGCAATAATGTCGGATTCAAAAGAAAGACTACTCAAAAATAGATTATTGAGTTTGAGTTTAGTTAAAAGGCCTCTAACATTCTGATATTGAATGAATGCAGAGTCGGGGCACGAACCTACTTTTTTGCAATATTGCTGGCAGAGCATCCAGCAGGAAGAGTTACGGACACGGGCTCAATTCGCCTTTTCTGTTTAAACTCATGAACAATCATGTGAGGTGGCCAAAATTTTGGATCAGAAATGATTGCAAACGAGACATAAGGAACACCTATCTTAAACGATGATATTTCGCGAGGTGTAGAAAAATTGAATTTGGAGATGTTCACCTTAGCGGAACATTTACTAGAGATGTAGTTTGCCACTGACTCGCAAGTAGTGTCTGAGGATAGTCTAGACACAAATACTTGCTTACGTGGAGCAACTACAGTAAGAGTAGGGATATTATTAGTTAAAAGAGCAGTATTATTGCTACTTTCAATAGGAGCTGGGATGCGCGGGGGTCGACTTTTCCGGCTTGGTACCACCCGCACCGAGGACTCGATAATAGGGGCAGCAACTTTAGTAGGATTGGTCGCCGCTGGAGATGGGGCAGGGGATATACTGTCTAGGTTTAGGTTGCTTGGAGATGGAGATATAGACAAAATTGGCGAAACATCCGAATACTGTGGAGTTGCCAATGGAGTCGAAAGTAAAGTTTGGGAGACTCGAAAAATTTGAGAGTCAGGGCGGGAATTGGGTTCAAACTTGAATTGACTTAGTAACTCAATACTAGAGTCAAAGTCGCTCGATAAAAGCTGGGCCATATTTTTAAGTTTTTAAATTTTATTTTTCACGGAATTGTATATCCGGAATTGTATATCAATTTGCATGTCGATGCATACAGGACAGAACCATTTCATACCGCCACAATCTTTTTTGATAGCGGCATTTTTCCTACTGGGTCTTCAAAAATAAAAAGTAAACAACAAAAGAAAAAAAAGGGCGCGTTTATCGTTACAAGAGCAGAGTCACTCAAAGCAAGAACGCAACAACAATAAATTGTGAGCGGGGGCGAAAGAAACTTCACTCACTTCTCAATTAAGGAAATGCACAGAAACGAAATACGCTCTTGTAAGCTGAGAGACAGATTGCTAAAAATAGATCGCACTCAGCTGGTCGCGAGAGCAAGATGCAACAACAACAACCTGTGAGAGCGAGGTGCAAAGCAAAGCGAGAGTATATGCAAACACACACACACACGTTTGAGAACAAGCGCCAAAAGGGAGCTTGGAAAATAAAATAAACAAACAAAATCACTGTACAGACGCCAGAAAATTAAGTTTGCAAATATTAAACCACAGAATGTATAACTGATAAAACCTTACGCAGTAATAGCAAGCTTTATCATTAAATAGCAAAGTTATTTAATAAAATAAAAAGTTTAAATGATAAATTAAACACAAAATTAATAAAGCACGGACCACAAAAAAACACGTCTAATTCACTCAAAAGAACTCTCTCTCTATATTTTTATGTAAAATGCATATGTGCTAAGTTTCATAAAAATACTTTGAAAATTTAGATACTTTTTCATACTAAGATACAATTTTTTCAACAATTTTAGACTTTGGTAAGCTATTGTAGATAATCTATTCAAAATGAATTCGAAATTCGAAATGAATGCTTCACATTTTCCTATATTATGTGGGGAGTCGCTTCCAACCCAGATCCCCCAATCAGCAGCAGCCGCCGATTAACTAAAACAAGTGCCTATTTGGCATTCATTGCAAGTCTATTGCGTCGTTTTTGGTAAAAAGTGACGTACATGCGCAGTGAGAGCCGAAAAGTTGCAGACGTCTTGTCGTTATCTATGGCTCTCTATATCGTGTGGGCATTCAAAGTCTTAAAACAAAATTCAAACCAAGTAAAATTTCTTTAGGAATTGAAAATCGACAACAGCTCAAGTGCCAACAAAATATTATTAGTCGATGTTGGCATACCCTGCAAATTTAAATGAGATTCTATAGTAATATTTTAAGTATTTGATTACTCGATTTAAAAAGAAAACAGCAATTTGTTGTATTATGCTATAAATGAAGGAATTATTATGAATCTATTCATTTAAATACAAATTCTAATAATTTTTATGTTGAGTCAATGGTAATGGGTACTTCGTGAGTAGTTATTAAATTCTTTCAGTTCGCGCTAAAGAATACATCGACAGAAAGAGCACGGCCAAAATGGGAGATTATTGTAATACAAGCATTCTGCATTACCTGATAAATTTCAAATAAAAAATAATTAATTTTTCGTTGTAAGATCCTAAATAAATGCTAATTACTAAGTTCGCGTTGAAGTTTCAGTAATGTGGGCGGCTTAAATTGTGTCTTGGCGCATCAACACTTATTTTCGCTCAATGTACTTGAAAATGAGTGCCCCTGTCTGTCCACAAGCTGCTCTCTCACTCTTTCTCTCTCCACCACCAAAGGTCCGGTAACGAATTTTGAGTTCTCTCACGTGACAAGAGCGTAAGAAACACCCAACGAAACCCGAAGTGGAAAATGGACCTATGATGAAAGTTTTCGAGTGACATTTTTCTTATATGGGACAGCGGGTCTATCTATATCGATAAAAAACAATAATAACAAATTAAATTCCATTAATAATAAATAAAACTCTTTTAAAACAAATAAATAAATTTTTTATAATATTAACATAAAATTCTAATAATAAAAAAATAATAATATTAAAAAAAATGTTATAACACATAAAAAAAATTATTATAAAAATAAAATAAAATTATATAAATAATAAGTAAAATTTCAATAAATAAATTTATAACCAATGTTATTCCAAAATCAAATCTTAATTTTGTTAATTTTGAATTACAGCACATAAACTGAATTCTGTATTTTCGCCGTAACGTGGTAGTTTAACCAGTTAGACTTATCGAATATAAGTATTTGAAGGAATTACCACTCGTGGGGTTCGAATCTAAACTGAATTTTTATTTGAACAGACCACGGTTTATAGATAGATAGAAATACATTGGTCGTCTAGTCATACTTGTCTAATGTACATTTAGAATTTTACTTATATACTTAAGGATTTAAAACGCATGTTTCTTAGGTACAGAGATAACATACAAATATAAATTATATACAATAGTTTTTAACAAGTGTTTTTTAGATAATAAAATATATATTTAATTGGTCTTTTGCTGTGTGACATGGGCCTTAGATAATAAAATATATATTTAATTGGTCTTTTGCTGTGTGACATGGGCCTTAATTATCCCCTGCAGGTTTGCCTTTGCCTTGCGTGGGAAAGTTCCAGAATCATTTGACGCCTGATCACTTGACGCCTGTCTAAGAATAATATCTTTTTCCACTGAAAAGCCAGGCAAACCTGCAAGGGATAATTAAGGCCCATGTCACACAACAAAAGACCAATAAAATATATATAATATCAAGACTTAAAGACCTTTCTGTTCTTTTCTGCCAGGGTTGTATAGTAAGTACCTAGAACTTGCTTGATTTCTTGTTTTTGTGTTTATATTAAATTGATTTGTATTATATTAAAAAAATTAATAACCTATTATTACGCCTTAACATTCTCCCGGCCGTTGAACAGTTGTTCAACCCTCATTATGTCATTAAGAGTAGAGAAATCAGTAATTCGCAAATGCTACTATATGTTGATGCTGAATTGTGTCGAGGTTTTCTGGCAGAGTTGACTGCTTAAATTTTTCCAACTGCTGTTGAAGTACATCAAGATCGGTGACTTTCAGGTCCATGGGTGATGTGTCTGCATTTAGTACATCTATCGATGTGGAAGCATTTGTTGACTGTTTGATGTTTCTGAATCGTGCATATGTTGTCCTGGAATTGCTAAGTTTTATTGGAGAATTTGTTGCAAAAATCAAACTATTTGGTTGGTGGGTTTTTCCCATACCATTTTGGATTTGGTGTGTAAAACTTTACACAACGTGGCGCTCTTATTGTTAAAATGTTGAAATTCGAAGCGAAGATCAACGTTAAATACTGCATGTTGGTCAAAACACACGATTACCTATGGCACTCTACATAGGTAACGACAAGACGGCTGCAACTTTTCGGCTCTGACTGCTCATGTATGTCACATTTGACTAAAGACGACGCAATAGACTCAAAATGTATGAATAAAATGCACTTTTTTAAGTAATCGACTGCTGTTGCAGATTGAGGGATCTAGTTTGGTAATGATTACCCGCATAATATAGGAAAATGTCAAGCGCTTCTAATGACATACCTCCGACCTCTTCATTTTCCATATATTTTCTGCAGTAGCTTAAGAAATTTAGAAAATGTTGCCAATTTAAAACCTTGTATCAAAAAGTATCTAAATTTTTAATTGATTGTTTTCATCGCTTATTTCCGTTGTGCCTTCAAATGTTTGCTTGACGGCTACCTCTTCAGGAAACAGTGGTGCGAGTCGATGTTATTCCGTTTATATTCTCCAGATGCAGTTTTTACATCTACAATTCGAATAAAATTATTTGGTCCAGGATACGTTTTAACAATTCGTCCCTTAGGCCCCTTCATCATTGGAACATTATCTTCCTTTATTAACACTAGCAAACCCTCTCTGATGTTTGGTACTGTTGTTTTGCATTTGTATCTGCATTGTAGCTCCTGTAAATATTCATGTGACCATTGTTTCCATAATGAATGCTTTATTCTGGACACTTGTTCTTAGCGGTTTACCCAAAGAGCATATAAAACAAAGAGTGGAATTTTCAAAAACAGCTTTTTTTTACCGTTAACACTTTATGTTAGGTTTCCAGCTCGGGCATATATACACAAAACACATACAGCGTATGCATACACAGACAGGGCTTCGAGCGAGCACTCGGCTCCTCATACGCACACAATGTTGTTTTTGTTGCCTTTAATATATGCTGTTACTGCAATTAATTTATAAGATATATTTATATACTTTTTTACCTTTTTAACATGCATAATGTCTATAACTTTGAATGGGAAACATATAAGTAACCACTAAAATAAGTATTTTCATTGAAAATGTCAAAAATGTTGTGAAATTTTTGGCAGGGTGTTCATTGGCTGTGTCCAACGCAGATTTTGTTTTTAGAATCACTGCCGCACATCAATGCATATATATATGCATGTGTGTGTATATATGTATGTACATACATGTTTTAAATATATTTATTTAAAAATAAATAATTTGATTTTTTACATATTTTTTTTTTTGATTTTTTTGTTATTAATATTTAAAAATAATTTTTTTGATTGTGATAAAAAATCAAAAAATATGTCAATATGCGCCACTCTAGGCACTTATAACAAAATTAAAAAGCAAGCATATTTAATTCTAGTGGGCCCAAAAAAAAAAAAGAAACAAAACAGGGCAAAATGTACAAGCACACACATATGAGTTGCGAACACCTAGAAAAGACACCTGGACAACAACAACAAGTTTGTGTGTAAATTCTTTGTGCATTTTGGTTTTGTCTTTTTTTTATGACCCCGAGCTGAGATCTCGCACGAATCCCTCTCTGTGTATGTATATGTTGTATGTGTTTTGGGCACTTTTGTTTGTGTGCGTTACCGAGCTGGGATTTTACATTAACTATTTTGAGAGAAAGCTCCGATACCAATCTTCCACTCTTCCTCTTATACATTCTCTTTGCGCTTTACCATTGACCAATGTTTGTGTCAGGAAGGGCTTTTATTGGTTTTCCAATTAAAAAATGCCCAAGCGTCAGTGCTGACGTATCCATTGGGTCATTTGACAATAGAGTAATTGGTCGAGAATTGAGAATGGCTTCAATTTCGATGATCACTGTATTCAGTTCTTTAAAGATTAGTGATGCCGTTTTTGTATTGTTAAGCAACAATCTTTTCGCTGATTTTACAGCTGCTTTCCGCTAAGGGATGGCGCTCAACGAGAAAAGAACAATAAAATTTGTTGCATTGTCGCAATGGATCGTTTGACTCTTCCCAGGACCATTCAGAAAGTGGTGAAGTGCTGCCAAGAATGCATCTGTTGTAAGGTCACTGCCCAATTCCAGATGTACCGCTTTTGTGGTGAAGCAACAAAATACAGCTGTGTATGCTTTGTGCGGCCCTTTTCCACGTATCTTATGGTGAATCCAGATCCAGTAATCTACGCCAGTCTTGAAGAATGGTCGAGCCTGTGTGACTCGTTCAGCCGATAAATCACCTATGATTTGCTGCATTAGCTTGAGTTTTGCTCTGGTGCACCTTACTCGGTTGTGCTTAATGTTCCTGGTCATGGTCTTATCCTTCAGAATCCCGAACGGTTGCCTTGCGATGGCTCTCAATACCTGAGCTCCGCTGTGCATATTATCCTCATAAAGTTCTCTCAGCAACATGGATCATTGTATGGTAGCAAAATTGGATGTTTGGCGTTATATGGTGATGATTCGAATGTTCCTATCTGCCTCTAACGCGAATGAGACCATTAGCGTCTACTATATTATGACGGCGAAGATGCTTCATATCATCGATGAATTCTATTTGTTGCATAGTCCGCAAGATTACTGTGCGTGCATGATCCAGTTCCTGTGCACACAAGGCTATAGTTGCATATCATTTTTGTAACTTGTGAAATTAATAGCCATTTGCTGTCATTAGGTAACTTCTTTGCAGTAATCCCGCTTTACATAAGCCGTTGATGAAACATGGTGCCAATGTGATAGCCTTGATGCAGATTACATTTTTGCAATGCGGTTCGCCACAAATGTGTGATGCTGGGACTATAAGCATTGATCCAAGCTAATACTACCATGGATTCTGTCAAGAATATTCCTTTATTATATCCGGATTCAATCGCAGGTTATTTGGATTTCTTTCGGTAAGTTCTGCTCCGAATACTGCAGCGCACAGTTCCAATTGGGCTAGAGATATTATACCACTCGTTTGGTAATGTGAGATGCTTGGCTGCTTTGTGTGCTCCCACGTAACTGATCTTTTTTGGGCTTCCCAGAGTTTTTAACACTGTGTTGATCCAACGTTTCACCCAGATGAACCTCGTTGATAATGTCTTCTTTCGGGATTACTTTTAAGATCTGGTCCTTGTTAGAGCACCATTTCCGTAATTTGAATTCATAAGGCAACAGAATTTCCATTAATTCCTGTTGAATTTGGACGGCTTCTTGAAGAGAATCTGCTCTTGTCAGGCAATCGTCTACATAAAAATCATCCCTTTACGCAAATGATCCTAGTGGCAGTTTTTTGTTATTTATTGTAGCCACGTGATCTAAGCATTTTGTTACCAGAAATGGAGCCGATGCTTATCCATAGGTAAAAGTCTTAAGTCGATAGTTTTTTAGTTCCTCAAAACTATCATTTGATGGAATTGATTTTCAGGATTGATCCATATTTGGCGGTAAATTTTTTCTATGTCCGCAGTGAATCTTAATAGAATCCAATAAGTTCGCTCTGAACAGTAGGTCCAACTTGCAGTATGTCGTTCAGAGATTTTCCTGACGAAATACGTAATGCATCGAAGACTACTCTTAGCTTTTTGGTAGTGCTATCTGGTTTCAGCACACCGTGATGAGGGATGAAGTAATTATTTCACGGAAGGAGATTTCTGGAAACATATTTCATGTGACAAAATTCCTCGCATTACATCATAAATTCCACAAAGCCTTGATGGAACATATTTCATGTGACCCAATTGCTCGAATTCCGTCATAAATTACACATAGCCTTTCCAAATTTCTGATTTGGCTTTTTTTTCTAATGAAAGGACTCTTTTTTCTGCAGTCTCAAACGAGGGTCCCAGGGCTCAAGAAAGTTCAGAAAACGAAGATTTTACTATAAAACGTCCATCAGCAGCAGTTTGTACGTTATCAATAAAGTGTTTTTCACATCTTTGCTCACTTAATATGCATTGTTTTTCCGTGTTTTCGAAATTTTCGAGAGTCCAGAACCGTTCAATGATGGCATCAGTATCTTCTCTTGTAACAACTGCACAAAAGGCAGATGACTTTTTTGATGCCTTCATTTCTCCAGCCACAACCCATCCGAACTCGGTGTTTTGCATAATAGGACCGGAGAGAATGAGTTTGTGTTGTTGTGGGAGCAATAACGAATTGTAATGCTCAGCACCGATCAGCATATCTAGCACATTAACTCAAGTTCTGCTTGTTTTTGGTTGTCCATCGATACCTTCAATTCGCAATGTGGTATCATGTCGTTTTAAAGATAATAAAGATTCGAGGCATTCTGAGATCACGTTAATCTAGGATTCAAAATCTAGAAGTCCCTTAAATGTAGCTTGTTGTCCATTATTTCCTTGGACTGCTATCTTTGCTGTAGCAAACAGATTTATATTTTGAATATTTGCAGATGCTACAGTTTGAGTTTGTAGATCCTTTGTAGATGATGCTCCATATTCCAGATGAAGCTGCGTGTTGTGCTTCTTGTCGCATTTGAAGCATTTGTATCGACTTGAGAATATCTTTGTCATATGGTCTTTAAAGCAGTTGACGCATGATTTTTGGCTATGTGCCCAATTCAAACGGTAAGGCGTTGATTTGGCACGAAACTCTTCGCAACTAAATAGAAAGTGATTAGTTTTCTTGCAATAGGGACATGCCTTTCCTGTTGTCGTAGAAGAAACACATTTTGCTCCTTTTACGTCCCTTTTGGAATTCCCTTGTGCCTTGTTTCCAGAGGCTAGAACACGTACTCTTTGTTCCAGAAAGCAGGGTACGTTGTTCAGTTTTTCAATTTGTTTTGAGTTGCCTAATGATTGTTCATAAAGTGTTTTATTTGTGCTGTCCAGCTTGTTTCTTAGGACAGCTATAAGTATAGGGTCCCAAGTTGAGATGTCCAAGCCAAGTCCCTTGAGAGATACAAGAGACTCTATTGTGACTATGTATAATTCTATTATGGATTTAATATTATCATTGATAGGAAGTGAACCTTCTTGATTTGGGTTCACAGATCTTTATGAGTTCCAGAGGAACGGGTTCATTTGGATAAGTCTGTTGCAATGCGCGCATTATTTATGCAATCATAACTCTTTGCCGATTTATTTTTTCACAATTGGGTGTTAAATCTGCTCCTTGCCTTCATGTGTCGGCTTTCTGCTTCCAGACTCCCCCGGTTTCTCAGTTTCTTTTGAGAAAGCCTTTAGATACTTAGATATATATGCTTTGTAACTGTTCCATTTTTCAGTAGGAAATTCAGTCTATGTTTTAAAATAGCCGGCCTGTGATTTTCTCTCAGCTAATTTCTTTTTGTAGTTTACTATCAGTTTTGATATTTCTTTACCGATTTCGTTTTGAATGTCTAGCAGATCCTCGATTAATTTTTCATCTGTCATTTTTGTTGATGTCTCAACGCGATGCGGGCTGTATATGCAAAGCTTATATCTCAACAGATGTCGCTTGGTGGACCGTATGTATCAATTGATGTCACTTGGTGAATTGAAGATACAAGCTTGCTGAGTTTGCTTGGTCGTCTAGGTGACGAAAGCACACGTCGTTTTTTGTCGCCGAGTTGAACAACTTCAACTTTCAAAACTAATCACAATTTTAAAAATGTCGCATTGCTGACAATATTAGGACTTTAGCAGGGAATTTTTCTTTGTCGCCTAGTTGACAGCTTCAAATTTCCAGCGTATGGATCGGATGCGGCCCCAAAGGGATGCGGCTCCAGTGGTGTCGCCCAGTTAACGACTTCAAATATGTCGAAAATGGATCCAGTTGTGTCGCCTTGTTGACGACTTCAAAGGGGTCGGGGTCACCATAATGTTGATCCAAAAAGGAATTTCTAATTTTGTTTAATTTTTAAATACCAGCACATAAACTGAATTCTGTATTTTTGCAGTAACGTGGTACTTTAACCAGTTAGACTTATCGGAGATGAGTATTAGAAGGAAGTGCTAGAATCTAAACTAAATTTTTATTTGTATTGACCACGGCTTATATAGCGTAGTCTATGTATTTTTTCTGTTACATTAGATAAAGATAGAAATACATTGGTCGTCTAGTCATACTTGTCTAATGTACATTTAGAATTTTACTTATATACTTAAGGATTTAAAACGCATGCTTCTTAGGTACAGAGATAACATACTAATATAAAATACATACAATAGTTTTTAACAAGTGTTTTTTAGATAATAAAATATATATTTAATTGGTCTTTTACTGCCTGTGTGACAGGGGCCTTAATTATCCCTTGCAGGTTTGCCTTTGCCATGCGTGGGAAAGTTCCAGAATCATTTGACGCCTGATCACTTGACGCCTGTCTAAGAATAACATATTTTTCAAGTGGCTTTTCCAGTATCAAGACTTGAAGACCTTTCTGTTCTTTTCTGCGAGGGTTGTATAGTCAGTACCTAGAAGTTGCTTGATTTCTTGCATTTGTATTTGTATTAAATTATTTTTGTATTATATTAAAAATATTATTAAACTAATAATAAAACTACGCCCTAACAACCAAATTATAATTATAAAAAAATAATTCACACAATAAAATTATAACAAAATTGTAACAATAGGTTATACCGGTTGATCATCAAATGATGATCTCACATAGACCCTAATTGGTCCTTAGTGTTGCCGGATATTGAGGTCGTTATTGAAGAGTTTGCTCCTGAAGAGTTTTAATACATTTGGCAAACGCCAGTAGTGCGTTGGGAGAGTGTTTAGCCACTTCTTTAAGTGAAGTGAACCAATGTGAATTGAAATGTCGTGCTCTTTGTGCTGCGAGTGCTGGGCAGCTGCATACAAGATGTTCCAGTGTTTTTAGCAACTCCTAGAACTTTGCACTTTCGACAGCTATCCTCTGTAGTTATGTCTAGTCTTTTGGCATGGACTGCCGCCAGGCAATGTCCCGTTAGTACTCCTATCAGTAGTCTGCAGTCCTTCCTGGGAAGTTGCAATTGTAACAATAATAATAAATAAAATTTTTATAATAACTAAAAAAGAGAGAGTTCTTTTGAGTGAATTAGACGTGTTTTTTTGTGCTCTGTATTTTATTTATTTTGTGTTTAATTTATCATTTAAACTTTTTATTTTATTATATAACTTTGTTATTTAATGATAAAGCTTGCTATTACTGCGTAAATTTTATCAGTTATACATTCTGTGGTTTAATGTTTGCAAACTTAATATTTTGGCGTCTTCGCTGTGATTTTGTTTGTTTATTTTATTTTCCAAGCTCCCTTTTGGCGCTTATTCTCAAACGTGTGTATGTTTTTGTATTTACTCTAGCTTTGCTTTGCACCTCGCTCTCACAGGCTGTTGTTGCATTATTTTTAGCAATCTGTCTCTCAACTTACAACTTACTTTCTGTGCATTTCCTTAAGTGAGAAGTGAGTGAAGTTTCTTTCGCCCCCGCTCACAATTTATTGTTGTTACATCCTTGCTTTGAGTGCATCTGCTCTTGTAACGATTAACGCGCCTATTTTTTTGTTTTATTGTTTACTCTTTATTTTTGAAGACCCAATAGGAAAGCGTGCTGACTATTCGGCACAATCTCAATTTGTGCATTGTTGGTTGTGTGACAATGTCATGCACGCTAAGTGTGCGGGTCTTAATAGTCGGGACGTAGATAAGCTTGCCGCCACTATCAAAAAAGATTGTGGCTGTATGAAATGGTCCCGTCCTGTATGCATCGACATGCAAATTGATTTTTAACGGATCTACAATTCCGTGAGAAATCAATTTAAAAACTTAAAGATATGGGTCAACTTCTTTCGATCGATTTTGACTCTAGTTATGAGTTGTTAAGTCAATTCAAGTTTGAATCTAATTCCAGCCCTGACTATCAATATTTAAGTGTCCCCCATACACTACCTTCGACTCCATTCGCAACTCCACAGTACCTGGATGTTAGGCCGACTGACTCGTCGAGGTGCTGGTGTACTAATTGCCATTAAATCGACACTTCAATCGGAACGTATTTCTTCTGATATACAAGTTCATATGCAAAATATTGCTTGTATAAAAGAACTGTCTCTTCAAGTGAAGGATATTGACCTTTTTGTTGTATTAGGTGACTTCAATTTACCTAATATTTAATGGTCATTTTTCAGTAACGCAAATTACCTCATTCCTTCAAATCAGCATGACTTCTTAGATGGCATGCTAGATTATTCACTATTTCAAATGAATTTAATTAAAAATCATTTTAATAGAATTCTGTATTTCGCAAATACTGCCGTCTTTAGGTCACTTCCTCTATCTGTCCCTAAAAATTTACATCATCCTGCCATAGAAAAATCTATATCAATTTCTAAGCCTTGTAGTCCGCAATTATTAAGTCAACAATTGCCACGTCGTTGCTTTCGTAAGGGAAACTTTCCCTTACTTAATGAACTTATTCATGCAACTGACTGGTCCCTTTTAGATAATGGGTCTGACATTAATTTTGCCCTTAGTACCTTTTATGAGACCTAAAACACACTTTTAGATGTGTGTATCCCTAATTCGACCCCGTCTGGTTCAACAAAGCCTGCTTGGCTTACACCTCAACTCTTTTACTAACAAAACATTAGGTCAAAATATTTTAAAAAATTTAAGAAGTCAGGTTCAAGTATTGACTGGGCTAAATACTCTGTAGCCAAGTCAAACTTCGCCCTTCTAAACTGTCTGTGCTACGAGAAATATTTAGATCGTTGCAGAAGACAGTTTTTCCAAGACCCTAAACAATTTTTTAATTTTGTTAATTCGAAGCGTAAATCTTCAAATTTACCTTCCTCTTTTTTTCTTGGGATGGATAAAGCCCGCAACGAATCTGCTTCTGCTGTTCTATTTGCCAACTTTTTCCAATCAACCTACTCTTCTGTTTCTCCTATTAACTCAGCTTATCCTTATACTATTTTACCCTCTAATTCTATCTTTACTCCAAATATTTCATATAGCTTACTAACCTCCGCTATTAACTCCTTAAAATTTGACAACATTCCTAGTTGTGTCCTTAAGGAGTGTTGTACTTCTTTAGCTAAACCGTTGCTAAAACTTTTTAATTCATCCCTTGAATCCTCAATCTTTCCAGATCTTTGAAAAGATTCATATATCATTCCTTTCCATAAAAAAGGTGGAAAATCTGATATATCGAATTACAGAAAAAATCCTTGTTTCGCAGATGATGTAAAACTTTTATTTTCATACACAGATTTACTAGTTTTGCAACTATTTCATTTTGAATTCAGAAAATGATGATATTTTGCGCGGTATTTTTTTACGATTTTTTGACTTTTTTTTTTCGTTTTCTTCTTCTTTGTTTTTACATAGTTGGATTAACTGGGCGTCTTTTATTAGTTTTTAGAAAACGTAAAGCATTTAAAAATCGGTTGTATGATTCTCGAGTAATGCTAAAATCTGTAGGCTTGCCTCTGAAAAAAAGCTAAAAAATAAATACCAGATTTCAAAAATTTTTAAAAAAAAAAGTCTTACCATAGAAAAAATTTTAAAGTGGTTTTTCGACATCTGGGGCACCATATAAATATATATGTCTCCCTTGTTCGTCCGAATTTGAAATATTGCTCCTGCATCTGGTGTCCGCAGTACAGTATTAACCAGGATCGGATTGAGTCTGTTCAGAAGCAATTTTTGCTTTTTGCCTTACAAGGTTTAAACTGGGATCCAAACCTTAGTTTACCTTCGTACTCCAGTAGTCTTTACGTCTTTAATTAATCGTAGAAAAACTCTAGGTGTTGTTTTTCTCCATAAATTAATTATTGTTGAGATCGATTCTGTTTCTTATAGGTCGCATAAATTTTTCTGTTCCTCGTCGTGCAACGAGAAATTAGTTTCCTCTTACCCTCCCAGTATGTACTATGCTTTGCACAGTTCTTTTCATGATTTATGTGTAAACTAAAATTCATTATATCACGTACTTGCAACTGAACTCTCTTCCCTCTTTAAAATACTATCTTTCCCTATATCTTACAAGAAATCCCTGACCACAATAGATGTGAGTATAGGCTTAGCTGGCCAGCCCGACTAATACATCTGCTCTAGAGATTTCTCTCTAACTTTCTTTAAAATTTCCTTATTTTTCTCTTACTCTCTTAAATTAATCTTATTTTCCTTTTACTTATTTTCTTATTTATTTACTAACTTTTTTGTTATTTTAATTTATTTAAAAAAATTTTTTTTTTGTTTTAATTTAATTTTTAATCTATATATATCAAACAGTTCAACCCGACTGATTGGCGACTCAACCACAGGCCAAACGGTAGAAGCTTGAAATTTTGGCAATAGCTTTGAAAAATGCCGCGGGTGCGTACTCTGAAAAAATTTGAATAAAAATATATTCGGAAAATTGTGAAAATGCCAGTTTTCTATACTGCTAATATATACAAACTTTGCCAGTCCGTAAACAACCTCAGCGTTGGCGCATGTGATTGAGATGGCCCACGCAATTGTGAAGGCCCGAGTTCAAGTCCTGCTGTGAACCAACATGTTGTTTTTTTTTTTTTTAAATTATTCTATTTATAACTTTTTGTTTTTACTTTTTTATTTTGTAAGTCAAGTAAAAATAGTCTAAAATTAAAAAAGTATTCGATTTATAATTGGGAAGTTAGTGAAAATTGCATTTGAAATTTGGCAATTTATTTGCTGCCTTAAAATATTATAAGCTTCTTTCTTTCTCTCTCGGCTTTATAATTTTTGCGTGTGACAGAAAAGCGATATTGTTTATGCTTTCGCACCTCTGCGTTCTGTTTACAGATTTAACAAACTAATTATCTAAATCAACCGGTATATACAACTTTTGCCAGTTGGCACACATCAGATGGGGTGGTGCAGGTGCTTGAGATGTTACAAGCAAGTGCTGGGTGGGTCCCCGGTTAGAATCCGGGTTAATCATCAATCAAGTACATGTTTTTTTTTTTATTCCCATTATTACTTTTTTTTTACTTTTTATTTATAAGTCAAGGTAAAAATTTTTTAAAAGTTAAAAAATATTAATTTTATTAAAAATACATTCGGAAGTTTGTGTTTGTGTATTTGCATTTATTTGCATTAACGAAATTCTTATTTATTGTGCGATTTGACTTAAATTGTATGTCTGTATATAGGTTCCGCGTAACAACTGAAGCATAAGAACGCGAGAGAGTGAGTGACAGACATAAAATCTTCGCGAATGAATTAACGATATTGCTTATGCAATGCCTAAATGGTTACGGGTAGTATTGCGATTAATTTAATTTTATTAACTTACTATGTTGATTTTTGGTTAACAGTGTCTATTTACTATATAATAAAAATGATCAATATTCTATTAACATAGCTTGGCGGGTGGGACGGTGTTGCATTCTATAAACAATTTGACGGGCAGGACGGTGTTGGAGTCGGTTTATTTATGAACCGGGTGGATAACACTCGGGTATTGTCCACACGGGTGTTTTCCTTAAGAAAATTCAATCATAGTGATATTGTAGAATATGATAAGTTGCCTTTTGATTTTATTTTTTTTGGAGTGAAGGCGTAGAAACGCGCGCCGGACTTCTACCACATAACTTTATTCTAAAAGTGGGTACACCTGTAATGTTACTACGCAATCTAAATCCGCTAAAACTATGCAATGGCACAAGATTACAAGTAAAAGCTCTTCACAAAAATGTTATTGAAGCCACTATATTCAATGGGTGTACAAAAGGAGATACGGTGTTTATACCGAGAATCCCTCTAATACCATCAGATATACCATTTCAATTTAAGAGACGCCAATTTCCTCTGAAAGTCTGTTTTGCAATTACAATTAATAAATCACAAGGACAGACTTTAAAACGTGCTGGCCTTAATTTGCAGGAGGATTGTTTCTCACATGGACAGTTTTATGTAGCCTGTTCAAGAGTTAGTTCCTCTAAAGGTTTGATGATTTTTGCACCTGATAAAAAAGCAAAAAACATTGTACACAGGAAGGTTCTACAAACAAAATAATCAAATGTTTTTAAAATACCGATTGTGGAATAGGTCTTTGGGGATACCCCATTAAAAAAGAACGCGCCAAATCCTCTACCACAGCGGTGGTGTGGAAACGAGGATATGAATAAAAGTTTATATTTAAAAAAAAACTAATATATATTTAGGAATTTGCGAGCAAAGCCGCGGGTATAAGCTAGTTATATATATAATTAAATATCAAGTGGTTGAATTTAATAAAAAAATATATTTCTTTATTAACTTGACATCTGTATATGAGCCTATAAGAATTAAGACTGAACTACCGCACCGATGCTATCAATAGTTTAATCGATACCTGGGTGTAAGAGTTCAATGTGACTTTTTAAAACTTTTTCTTTAAAATCTGCATATGTTTCAATATCTTCTAGATTTATGCTAGATTTCATGACTTTTGTCTGTTGATCGGAACTTATTATTTCTAAAAATGCTTGTTGAAACGTGGAGAAATCCGCTTCGTTGTGGAAATATACTACACTCTTTTGCGTAGAGAAATATTCTATATCTAGAGAAATATCTATTGTTTAGCATATTCATTTGTTAATTTTTTATAAGTGATTTTAATAATCTTTTTATGGAAATAACTGGTCACATCAGTTTTATTTTCATTACCTTTCAGAAATTCAATTTGTCTGTTGTAGTAATTCATGGGCCTTTCCGTGATTTGGATATACCCTGAGCATTGTGACAAGTGGCTGCAAGGCTACTTAAGTTTTCTCCCAAGAAATTTTCATTAATTTTAACCCTGGATAATGCGCCAGCAACGCTATTTTCTTTGCCGGGAAAATATTTAATATGATAATCAAAAATATTTTAACTTGATTTTCCATATTTGAAGTTTCATATTTGGTTCTTTTATATTATCGAGCCAAACTAAAGGACGATCATCGCTAAGGATCTCGAATTTTCTACCGAAAAGATAGCACCTGAAATATTTTGTGGCCCAGACAATAGCTAAGAGTTCCATTACTATTGCCGAATAGTTAATTTCATGTTCATTGAGAGTTCTGCTGGCATAACAGATTGGTCTGTGACCTTGAGATAATACCGCACCTATAGCAATATTACTCGCGTCTGTGGTTAATGAGAATTGTTTCTCGAAGTTGGGATATATTTACTAATATTGGGTCTGACATTATTAACATTTTAAATTTTTCGAAAGCTAATACATAATCATCATTAAAAGCCTGAATAACACTAGTTTACAGCAAAAAAGGAGCTGGGCTCTCATATACTTTTTTGATGTATTTTTGGTCGCTGATTTCAAAAATGCAAACCATTTATTTTTCCAAAGAATGGTTTTCGAGAAAACCGCGAATAGCTAGTTTTTTGGCAGTCTTTCGACTTATTTGTTCATATCAACATCAGATCTTATTTGATCTTAAATAATGTTACACAATTCAATAGATTATTGTATCCCCTTTCTAACGGTATGCCGTTTATGCGAATCGAATAAGAAACAAAGCCATTATAAGCCCTTAAAGTTGAAAAATGTGGACATTTTTTGCATTTTTAAAAAATTGCTGGATTTCAATTGCTCTTTTAAAAATTTAAAAAATTCGTTTAAATACTTTTTAAGATTTATAATGTTAGACAATTCATTTACGAATATTTTAAGTATACGTTTGTCCAAATCGGTCGTTAAATGTGATAGTTATTCAGCAATTAGTAAAAACACCCAAGAAAAAATTTACCCTGTTCATCACTTTTCTAGTCATATTTGTCGAAAATTTACAATTTAAGAGAGAAAACTGTGATGCGCTAGTATATTAAAAGAAAAAATGTTGCGTATTGTCTACAGAAAAATTAAAGCGAAAATATTCGATAAAGATACAACAATCTTCAGGATCATTATTCTCTCTAAATAAAGCAAAAAATCCATTCAAATCACTGCAATAGCTAAAATTTCTAGTCAGTTGGAACTTCTCATCTTCAAATATGGCTGGAATAGTGATGAACAAGGTAAATTTTATTTTGGGTGTTTTTACTTATTGCTGAATAACTATCACATTTAACGACCGATTTGGACAAACGTATACTTAAAATATTCGTAAAAGAATTGTCTAACATTATAAATCTTAAAAAGTATTTAAACGAATTTTTTAAATTTTTAAAAGAGCAATTGAAATTCAGCAATTTTTTAAAAATGCAAATAATGTTCACATTTTTTAACTTTGAGGGCTTATAATGGCTTTGTTTCTTATTCGATTCGCATAAACGGCATACCGTTAGAAAGGGGATACAATAATCTATTGAATTGTGTAACATTATTTAAGATCAAATAAGATCTGATGTTGATATGAACAAATAAGTCGAAAGACTGCCAAAAAACTAGCTATTCGCGGTTTTCTCGAAAACCATTCTTTGAAAAAATAAATGGTTTGCATTTTTGAAATCAGCGACCAAAAATACATCAAAAAAAGTATATGAGAGCCCAGCTCCCTCGATCAAAAAATAATTTGTAAACTAGTGTAATTGCACCCTTTTTAAGTTTGAGTGCCATGGGTTTTGCTATTTTAGCGAAATTTGGTATGAATTTTCTATAAAATCCACACATTGCAAGAAATGATTTAACTTCTTTAGCTGTTTTAGGAATCGGAAATTTCACGATTGCGTCTAATTTATTTGGGTTGGGTTTTATACTTTCAGTTGACAATATGACCAAAAAATTCTGTCTGTTTTTTCATAAATTCGCATTTGTCTAACTGTAATTTTAAGTTTTCTTCTCTGAGCTTGGTGAAGACTTTTCTTAGAGAGCGCAAATGTTTTTCCAAAGATGTGGAAAAAATTATTATGTCATCTAAGTATACTAAATAGTCTTTATAGATTAAATCTTCTAAGAGATTGTTCATACAACGTTGAAATGTTGCAGGGGCATTTTTTAAGCCAAATGGCATACGAGTGTATTCGTAATGACCATGTTTTGTTAAAAACGCAGTTTTCGAAATTGATCTTGGGTCCATTTAAATTTGATGGAAACCTTTTGCAAGATCTATAGTAGTGAAGTACTGACATCTTCCAAGTTTGTCTAGTATTTCACCCATAATGGGGATCGGGTATTTGTCATCTACAGTTACTTCGTTGAGACCACGGTAGTCTATGACTAACTTGAACTTCTTTGTTCCTGAAGCGTCATTTTTCTTTGGAACTATCCAAATTGGAGAACAATAAGGGCTGTTTGATTTTCTAATTATCCCTTGTTCTATCATTTCGTTTACCTGTTGGTTAACCTCTTCGTCATACGCCTGTGGGTATTTGTAGGGTTTTCTATAAATTTTTTTATTAGTTTTAGTGTTAATGACATGCTTAATTGTACTGGTAAAGGTCAAATTTTCGCCTTCTTTGTACTGAATGTCTCTTAATTCTGACAAAACTTTTGTGAGGGTTTTCCTCTCTTCATCGTTTAGATGATCGAGCCTGAATTCATTAAATTCTGTTAACTCATTTGTAATTGAAAAGTTAAACTCCTCGTCGATTGACGATGACGGATCAAGTCATTTAGATGCGGTCTTGTCCTGGAGAACATTTTCATGTTGATATTGCATATCAAACTTTACTATATTTATAATAATTGCCATTTTGGCATAATCTATTGAGGAATAAGAGTCTTCTAAGAATTCTCTATCTAATAGAATATCATCATTTTCTGAAAAATTATGAATGTAGAATTTTTGGTGAGTGGGGCAAAGTTTACTAGGTTTTAGATAAATGCTTTGCTTTAGTTGAACAATACCGTTTATAAAGAGGTATTTTTAATTGGGAACTTTAAATAATTTTGTTTTGTTAATCGACGAACCCGAATCGATTATACATTTTAACTAAATGTTATTCAAAGTAATTACTATGAATGGGTTTCCTGACTTTCTTCTTTTGTTTCGGAATCCGAGGCAGCTTGATGAAAATTTTCTACGTCCATTTTCATATTTCCACTAGTACTTTCACGCTGTCTTTTGGTTGGCTGATTAGGGGCAGCTGAGCTATTCCCTTGCTGATGATTAAGTGGATTTTGATTCCTACTTAGGTCAAGCTTTTGTTTAAATTCATTATGTAATTGTAATAATGTGGGCTTTCACCTTTGGTGTAATTGTTTTGTGTAATATTTTCGGAATAAATATTTTGATTGTTATTTCCCCTATTCTTATGATTGTCATTATTATTATTATAAATTTCATTCTTTTGAGGACTGTCAGCGTTATTTTGCGACTTGGACTGATTGTCAGAACTTTGGGTTTTTGTTCTATCGGACATTGAGATTTTATACACTCATTCTTGTTGAGCAGTATGTTTTAAATTGGAAATTGATGTGATGTCATGCCAGGTTCATAAATAGTGATAGTGTTTTTTATTGCATTTGAATATAATGTGGTCTTCATTTCATTATTTTCTAACATTAATTTATTGAAAATAGTCTGTGACTTATATTCTAGTTCTTCTACAAACTTACGAATAGTCCCGTTGAACGGTGTGTTGTAGATTCTTCTCAGTAATTCTTCGTGTGGCGTCTGTATTTTAAATTCTTCAATGAGGGTTGAACTCAATTCCAACTCAATTGACTGCACGGATCTGTGAAATTCGTTGAGCATCTTCGCTGATCTGCATATCAATGGCGCTAAAGAACACCAGCTTCTGGCGAGCATCTTCTGTTGGATAGAGCCTCATAATGTAGTCGACTCTTCTAATGAATGAACTCAGGTCCTGGCTGTTGCCGTTGAAAGTAGGCACCTGCCTGATTTAACCAGGGGCCTGGTTTAAGTGGGCCTCTGATAAGCACATGTTGTTATATGAGAATCTTATATGTTCAAGAGTTCTATAGTTTACGTTATTTGTATTTGCATGTAAGTTTTATGTTACTAAGCAAGATTTTGTATAGGCGTGTGGGTTATATTTCTTTTTTTCATATTAAACATTAGATTTATATTTCTTTTTCATATTAATTTTTTTTTTTTTTTTTTTTTTTTTACTGATTTAACTTTTAATTATAAACACTTTTTCAACTTTTATTACTAACTTTCTTCTGTTTAGCGTCAAGTTCAAATATAACACTGACTAACCTGGCTGTGAGTAGGGGCATAGCTGGCCGGACAGGCAAATAAATATCCCCTGTGTCAGTGTCATTAATATTTGAAACTTATGTAATTTCATTAGGCTTTTTCTATTCTTTTATTACATTTAAGAAATATTATAACGTTTGCTTATCTGGGACAGCACTGATTGTCTGCCAGAAAAAATAAATAAATAAAATAAGGCGGTAGTATCGAAAATTTAAAATAAACCTGATCTTCCTATGGTAATCAGAAACCTACACAAAACTTTGTCTATAACACTAATTTACAGCAAAAAAGGAGCTAGGCTCTCATAGACTATTCTTGATGTATTTTCGAGCGCTGATTTCAAAAATGCAAACCATATTTTTTTACCAAAGAATGGTTTTCGTGAAAACCGCAAATAGATAGTATTTTGGCAGTCTTTCGACTTATTTGTTCATATTATACATACATTAGATCTTAAATAATGTTACACAATTCAACATGTTATTGTATCCCCTTTCTAACGGTATGCCGTTTATGCGGATCGAATAAGATTTAAAGCCATTACAAACTCTTAAAGCTGAAAAATGTGAACTTTTTTTGCATTTTTGAAAAATTGCTGAAATTCATTTGCTCATTTAAAAATTTAAAAAATTTGTTTAAATACGTTTTAAGATTTATAATGTTAGAAAATTCTTTTACGAATATATTAATATACATTTGTCGAAATCGGTCAGTAAATGTGAAAGTTATTCAGCAATTAGTAAAAGCACCCAAGATAAAATTTTTTTAATCGGAAATTTCACGATTGCGTCTAATTTATTAGTGTTCAAGTGTGAACATGTTGCACCACCTGCACCAGCATCTTACAACAGCTGCAAGCAGTTATCCTAACAACTTGTGTTAGGATATGGAAAGGATTGGGTGTAAATGTGTTCCAGATGTGGACCAATAGGCGATCGCGTTACAAGCGATCGCAATACATACAAGCGGTCGTCTTACAAGCGACCGTAATAAATTATAAACATGCTGTCGCCTTACGAACGACAGCATTAGAGATAAGAACATTGTTAGACCTAAGATTTTTTACAATAAATAAAGGATTGCTCAGCCGAGCAATCCAGTTCGATACTAAACGTCGTCTCGTGTGTATATTATACATTTTTGGTCCTTCGAGCCGGATATTATACAAGATTTTAGAGTTCGAAACTTATCGTCGAATCTAAATTTGTATAAATTTTTGGTCCTTCGAGCCGGATAATTATACAAGATTTTAGAGTTCGAAACTTATCGTCGAATCTAAATTTGTATAAATTTTTGGTCCTTCGAGTTATTTTACAGCGTGTTCTGTGGCTTACAACAGAACAGTGGAAAATAAAATTGAAAAAAGTCAACTTCAAGCAAGGCCAAGCGTGTTCTGTGGAACTGCGAAAATTAATTAAAAAATTAATTAAAGTGTTAATAAGTTAAATCGACAAAGAAGATAATCATGTTGAAGGAGAAGCAGATCGTACTATTGAAGAAGCAGATGTCGCTCAGGGATGAGTTTCACACGCTGATGAATCAAGGTGCAAGCCTGCACTTGATTGAAAGCGTAATAGCGGAGTTCAAGGTCAATAACTCAACCCTTATTAAATTCGGGGTTATTGATCACGAATATTTCAATAATAAAATATTCGATTCAACTCTGGCGCACTTTGCGACATACAAAATGTCGATTTCTGGAGCAAAGTCAGATGAACCTGTGGGTGATCATGCTGCAGAGGAACCTGCCGGGCTATCCAAAAAACATGGTGAACAGACTGGAAGAATTGATGTTAATTTAAACACTAAACGCAGTGTAAGCTCAGTTGACGGCTTGGTCGAAAGAGTTGACAGCCAAGCAGTCCGTCTGCGTAATGAGATGGAAAAAGCCAAGATACATTTGGCACATCCAACAAAAAATGAGCTAATGGACATAAAAGATAGTATAAATGTCCGAATGGAATCGATTCAAAGCATGCTTACGATGCTAGAAATCAAACATGAATGGTGGGCTTATAATTCTGATGAAATCGACGATTTGAAAGTCGAAGTTAAAATTCTGTCGAATAAAATCGATAGAAAAATGTCAGAAATACAAAAGCCATCAAGAGATGAACATCAGAGGCAAGATGCCCCAAAGGTGGATCTACCACAATTTAACGGCAATGCCAAAGAATGGCCAAATTTCTACGGAATATTTACGGAAGTTATTCACGAGAGAGTAGATATCAGCGACACAATAAAGCTGAACTACTTAAGGTCATGCCTCAAAGGAGAGGCAAATACAATGGTCAGCCACTTACTGCTCGGTTCAGCTGCAAACTATAAGGCGGCGTGGGAACTTATATGTAAGCGGTACGAAAATAATCGTAATATTTTCGCTGACCGACTTAACATATTGTTGGAATTGGAAATTCTAAAATGCGATTCGGAAGAGAGGATTCGCAACTTTCTGGATACAGCCACTGAGTGTATCTACATTATAAAGGAAAAAACTAGGATTGGCGAGGAAGCTGATGTCATCTTTGCCCAAATCCTACTTCGGCGGTTTTCAACGGAGGCTCTTCAGCAGTACGAGCAACATGTGAAAACAAAAAACCGGGAAATTCAATCCCTAAATGATGTATGGGATTTTATAAACCAGCTACATAATGCAGTAGATTCTGTCCAAAAAAGTGTTGTCAATGAAACAAATCAACATCAGCAAAAATCATGCAGTTTTTGTTTACATGAGGACACCAAAGCGAAAAGTGTGAATTGTCTCAAACAAAATACTGAGCATGAAACACTATTGGCTACAGCAGTGATCGATGTTAAAAATGCCAGCGGGAACTTTGAGCAGCTACGTGCACTAATGGATGGAGGATCGCAACGCACTATAATCTCCGAGGAAGCAGCTCAACTTTTGGGGCTGCGAAGGTCTAAGAAGTCAGTGAAAATTCAAGGAATATCCTCACAAGGCGTTGAACTGTCCAAACACAGCGTCAAACTTGAGATCAAGCCGAGATTCTCAAGCAAATTCAACACAAGGACTGTGGCACTGATTCTTCCTAATCTACAAAGAACACTTCCTAACAAAAATATTGATATTGACATCAATAAAGATTGGAAAAATTGTTCCCTGGCCGATCCAAATTTCAATAAAGCCAGCAGAATTGATCTGATTATTGGTGCGGACCTGTTTCCCTTTATTATGATGGGTCAGGTCAAAACCATCAATGGAGCGCTGGGACAGAAGACGAGATTTGGATGGATAATTTCTGGAAATATTGCTCCGACCCCCCCAAAGAGGATTTTGACAGCGACTACAACTGTCAAACCTGATGACATGGAAAGTGTAAATTGTCTCGAACACAATTCTGAGCATGAAACTACACATCCTGGAAAATGGCCAATGGGACGAACAGTAAAAACTGAACGAAGAAACACGCGGATCAACAAGGCTGCAGCAACTGTTCTTAGCCTGTTAATTCCTCACAATCAAGAGCAACATAAAGGAGCTAGAACGGCTGCACAAATGGATTCAATATCTCGACAGCCACAAAGTACATCTGGGCGACCTACACTTTTTCACAGCAAGTGGTCACACATCGCTGGTGTTAGTGGTTGTGGTCATTATAGTTCTTGTGGTTTATGCAAGAATGAAGTATTTACAAAAGAGGCAGCTTCTGGCTGTCACATTTATGGCCCCCCCGGAGAATGTTCAAGTGTGAACATGTTGCACCACCTGCACCGGCATCTTACAACAGCTGCAAGCAGTTATCCTAACAACTTGTGTTAGGATATGGAAAGGATTGGGTGTAAATGTGTTCCAGATGTGGACCAATAGGCGATCGCGTTACAAGCGATCGCAATACATACAAGCGGTCGTCTTACAAGCGACCGTAATAAATTATAAACATGCTGTCGCCTTACGAACGACAGCATTAGAGATAAGAACATTGTTAGACCTAAGATTTTTTACAATAAAAAAAGGATTGCTCAGCCGAGCAATCCAGTTCGATACTAAACGTCGTCTCGTGTGTATATTATACAATTTGGGTTGGGTTTTATACTTTCAGTTGACAATATGACCAAAAAATTCTGTTTGTTTTTTCATAAATTCGCATTTGTCTAACTGTAATTTTAAGTTTTCTTCTCTGAGCTTAGTGAAGACTTTTCTTAGAGAGGGCAAATGTTTTTCCAAAGATGTGGAGAAAATTATTATGTCATCTAAGTATACTAAATAGTCTTTATAGATTAAATCTTCTAAGAGATTGTTCATACAACGTTGAAATGTTGCAGGGGCATTTTTTAAGCCAAATGGCATACGAGTGTATTCGTAATGACCATGTTTTGTTTAAAACGCAGTTTTCGAAATTGATCTTGGGTCCATTTGAATTTGATGGAAACCTTTTGCAAGATCTATGGTAGTGAAGAACTGACATCTTCCAAGTTTGTCTAGTATTTCACCCATAATGGGGATCGGGTATTTGTCATCTACAGTTACTTTGTTTGAGACCACGGTAGTCTATGACTAACCTGAACTTCTTTGTTCCTGAAGCGTCATTTTTCTTTGGAACTATCCAAATTGGAGAACAATAAGGGCTGTTTGATTTTCTAATTATCCCTTGTTCTATCATTTCGTTTACCTGTTGGTTAACCTCTTCGTCATACGCCTGTGGGTATTTGTAGGGTTTTCTATAAATTTTTTTATTAGTTTTAGTGTTAATGACATGCTTAATTGTACTGGTAAAGGTCAAATTTTCGCCTTCTTTGTACTGAATGTCTCTTAATTCTGACAAAACTTTTGTGAGGGTTTTCCTCTCTTCATCGTTTAGATGATCGAGCCTGAATTCATTAAATTCTGTTAACTCATTTGTAATTGAAAAGTTAAACTCCTCGTCGATTGACGATGACGGATCAAGTCATTTAGATGCGGTCTTGTCCTGGAGAACATTTTCATGTTGATATTGCATATCAAACTTTACTATATTTATAATAATTGCCATTTTGGCATAATCTATTGAGGAATAAGAGTCTTCTAAGAATTCTCTATCTAATAGAATATCATCATTTTCTGAAAAATTATGAATGTAGAATTTTTGGTGAGTGGGGCAAAGTTTACTAGGTTTTAGATAAATGCTTTTTGCTTTAGTTGAACAATACCGTTTATAAAGAGGTATTTTTAATTGGGAACTTTAAATAATTTTGTTTTGTTAATCGACGAATTCAAAGTAATTACTATGAATGGGTTTCCTGACTTTCTTCTTTTGTTTCGGAATCCGAGGCAGCTTGATGAAAATTTTCTACGTCCATTTTCATATTTCCACTAGTACTTTCACGCTGTCTTTTGGTTGGCTGATTAGGGGCAGCTGAGCTATACCCTTGCTGATGATTAAGTGGATTTAGATTCCTACTTAGGTCAAGCTTTTGTTTAAATTCATTATGTAATTGCTGTGGGCTTTCACCTTTGGTGTAATTGTTTTGTGTAATATTTTCGGAATAAATATTTTGATTGTTATTTCCCCTATTCTTATGATTGTCATTATTATTATTATTATAAATTTCATTCTTTTGAGGACTGTCAGCGTTATTTTGCGACTTGGACTGATTGTCAGAACTTGGGTTTTTGTTCTATCGGACATTGAGATTTTATACACTCATTCTTGTTGAGCAGTATGTTTTAAATTGGAAATTGATGTGATGTCATGCCAGGTTCATAAATAGTGATAGTGTTTTTTATTGCATTTGAATATAATGTGGTCTTCATTTCATTATTTTCTAACATTAATTTATTGAAAATAGTCTGTGACCTTTATTCTAGTTCTTCTACAAACTTACGAATAGTCCCGTTGAACGGTGTGTTGTAGATTCTTCTCAGTAATTCTTCGTGTGGCGTCTGTATTTTAAATTCTTCAATTAGGGTTGAACTCAATTTCGCCCAGCTGTTGACTGCACGGATCTGTGAAATTCGTTGAGCATCTTCGCTGATCTGCATATCAATGGCGCTGAAGAACACCAGCTTCTGGCGAGCATCTTCTGTTGGATAGAGCCTCATAATGTAGTCGACTCTTCTAATGAATGACTCAGGTCCTGGCTGTTGCCGTTGAAAGTAGGCACCTGCCTGATTTAACCAGGGGCCTGGTTTAAGTGGGCCTCTGATAACCACATGTTGTTATATGAGAATCTTATATGTTCAAGAGTTCTATAGTTTACGTTATTTGTATTTGCATGTAAGTTTTATGTTACTAAGCAAGATTTATATATGGGCGTGTGGGTTATATTTCTTTTTCATATTAAACATTAGATTTATATTTCTTTTTCATATTAATTTTTTTTTTTTTTTTTTTTTTTTTACTGATTTAACTTTTAATTATAAACACTTTTTCAACTTTTATTACTAACTTTCTTTTGTTTAGCGTCAACTTCAAATATAACACTGACTAACCTGGCTGTGAGTAGGGGCATAGCTGGCCGGACAGGCAAATAAATATCCCCTGTGTCAGTGTCATTAATATTTGAAACTTATGTAATTTCATTAGGCTTTTTCTATTCTTTTATTACATTTAAGAAATATTATAACGTTTGCTTATCTGGGACAGCACTGATTGTCTGCCAGAAAAAATAAATAAATAAAATAAGGCGGTAGTATCGAAAATTTAAAATAAACCTGATCATCCTATGGTAATCAGAAACCTACACAAAACTTTGTCTATAACACTAATTTACAGCAAAAAAGGAGCTAGCCTCTCATAGACTATTCTTGATGTATTTTCGAGCGCTGATTTCAAAAATGCAAGCCATATTTTTTTACCAAAGAATGGTTTTCGTGAAAACCGCAAATAGATAGTATTTTGGCAGTCTTTCGACTTATTTGTTCATATTATACATACATTAGATCTTAAATAATGTTACACAATTCAACATGTTATTGTATCCCCTTTCTAACGGTATGCCGTTTATGCGGATCGAATAAGAATTAAAGCCATTACAAACTCTTAAAGCTGAAAAATGTGAACTTTTTTTGCATTTTTGAGAAATTGCTGAAATTCATTTGCTCATTTAAAAATTTTAAAAATTTGTTTAAATACGTTTTAAGATTTATAATGTTAGAAAATTCTTTTACGAATATATTAATATACATTTGTCGAAATCGGTCAGTAAATGTGAAAGTTATTCAGCAATTAGTAAAAGCACCCAAGATAAAATTTTTTTAATCGGAAATTTTACGATTGCGTCTAATTTATTTGGGTTGGGTTTTATACTTTCAGTTGACAATATGACCAAAAAATTCTGTTTGTTTTTTCATAAATTCGCATTTGTCTAACTGTAATTTTAAGTTTTCTTCTCTGAGCTTAGTGAAGACTTTTCTTAGAGAGGGCAAATGTTTTTCCAAAGATGTGGAGAAAATTATTATGTCATCTAAGTATACAATCTTCTAAGAGATTGTTCATACAACGTTGAAATGTTGCAGGGGCATTTTTTAAGCCAAATGGCATACGAGTGTATTCGTAATGACCATGTTTTGTTTAAAACGCAGTTTTCGAAATTGATCTTGGGTCCATTTGAATTTGATGGAAACCTTTTGCAAGATCTATGGTAGTGAAGAACTGACATCTTCCAAGTTTGTCTAGTATTTCACCCATAATGGGGATCGGGTATTTGTCATCTACAGTTACTTTGTTGAGACCACGGTAGTCTATGACTAACCTGAACTTCTTTGTTCCTGAAGCGTCATTTTTCTTTGGAACTATCCAAATTGGAGAACAATACGGGCTGTTTGATTTTCTAATTATCCCTTGTTCTATCATTTCGTTTACCTGTTGGTTAACCTCTTCGTCATACGCCTGTGGGTATTTGTAGGGTTTTCTATAAATTTTTTTATTAGTTTTAGTGTTAATGACATGCTTAATTGTACTGGTAAAGGTCAAATTTTCGCCTTCTTTGTACTGAATGTCTCTTAATTCTGACAAAACTTTTGTGAGGGTTTTCCTCTCTTCATCGTTTAGATGATCGAGCCTGAATTCATTAAATTCTGTTAACTCATTTGTAATTGAAAAGTTAAACTCCTCGTCGATTGACGATGACGGATCAAGTCATTTAGATGCGGTCTTGTCCTGGAGAACATTTTCATGTTGATATTGCATATCAAACTTTACTATATTTATAATAATTGCCATTTTGGCATAATCTATTGAGGAATAAGAGTCTTCTAAGAATTCTCTATCTAATAGAATATCATCATTTTCTGAAAAATTATGAATGTAGAATTTTTGGTGAGTGGGGCAAAGTTTACTAGGTTTTAGATAAATGCTTTGCTTTAGTTGAACAATACCGTTTATAAAGAGGTATTTTTAATTGGGAACTTTAAATAATTTTGTTTTGTTAATCGACGAATTCAAAGTAATTACTATGAATGGGTTTCCTGACTTTCTTCTTTTGTTTCGGAATCCGAGGCAGCTTGATGAAAATTTTCTACGTCCATTTTCATATTTCCACTAGTACTTTCACGCTGTCTTTTGGTTGGCTGATTAGGGGCAGCTGAGCTATACCCTTGCTGATGATTAAGTGGATTTAGATTCCTACTTAGGTCAAGCTTTTGTTTAAATTCATTATGTAATTGCTGTGGGCTTTCACCTTTGGTGTAATTGTTTTGTGTAATATTTTCGGAATAAATATTTTGATTGTTATTTCCCCTATTCTTATGATTGTCATTATTATTATTATAAATTTCATTCTTTTGAGGACTGTCAGCGTTATTTTGCGACTTGGACTGATTGTCAGAACTTGGGTTTTTGTTCTATCGGACATTGAGATTTTATACACTCATTCTTGTTGAGCAGTATGTTTTAAATTGGAAATTGATGTGATGTCATGCCAGGTTCATAAATAGTGATAGTGTTTTTTATTGCATTTGAATATAATGTGGTCTTCATTTCATTATTTTCTAACATTAATTTATTGAAAATAGTCTGTGACCTTTATTCTAGTTCTTCTACAAACTTACGAATAGTCCCGTTGAACGGTGTGTTGTAGATTCTTCTCAGTAATTCTTCGTGTGGCGTCTGTATTTTAAATTCTTCAATTAGGGTTGAACTCAATTTCGCCCAGCTGTTGACTGCACGGATCTGTGAAATTCGTTGAGCATCTTCGCTGATCTGCATATCAATGGCGCTGAAGAACACCAGCTTCTGGCGAGCATCTTCTGTTGGATAGAGCCTCATAATGTAGTCGACTCTTCTAATGAATGACTCAGGTCCTGGCTGTTGCCGTTGAAAGTAGGCACCTGCCTGATTTAACCAGGGGCCTGGTTTAAGTGGGCCTCTGATAACCACATGTTGTTATATGAGAATCTTATATGTTCAAGAGTTCTATAGTTTACGTTATTTGTATTTGCATGTAAGTTTTATGTTACTAAGCAAGATTTATATATGGGCGTGTGGGTTATATTTCTTTTTCATATTAAACATTAGATTTATATTTCTTTTTCATATTAATTTTTTTTTTTTTTTTTTTTTTTTTTACTGATTTAACTTTTAATTATAAACACTTTTTCAACTTTTATTACTAACTTTCTTTTGTTTAGCGTCAACTTCAAATATAACACTGACTAACCTGGCTGTGAGTAGGGGCATAGCTGGCCGGACAGGCAAATAAATATCCCCTGTGTCAGTGTCATTAATATTTGAAACTTATGTAATTTCATTAGGCTTTTTCTATTCTTTTATTACATTTAAGAAATATTATAACGTTTGCTTATCTGGGACAGCACTGATTGTCTGCCAGAAAAAATAAATAAATAAAATAAGGCGGTAGTATCGAAAATTTAAAATAAACCTGATCATCCTATGGTAATCAGAAACCTACACAAAACTTTGTCTATAACACTAATTTACAGCAAAAAAGGAGCTAGCCTCTCATAGACTATTCTTGATGTATTTTCGAGCGCTGATTTCAAAAATGCAAGCCATATTTTTTTACCAAAGAATGGTTTTCGTGAAAACCGCAAAAAGATAGTATTTTGGCAGTCTTTCGACTTATTTGTTCATATTATACATACATTAGATCTTAAATAATGTTACACAATTCAACATGTTATTGTATCCCCTTTCTAACGGTATGCCGTTTATGCGGATCGAATAAGAATTAAAGCCATTACAAACTCTTAAAGCTGAAAAATGTGAACTTTTTTTGCATTTTTGAGAAATTGCTGAAATTCATTTGCTCATTTAAAAATTTAAAAAATTTGTTTAAATCCGTTTTAAGATTTATAATGTTAGAAAATTCTTTTACGAATATATTAATATACATTTGTCGAAATCGGTCAGTAAATGTGAAAGTTATTCAGCAATTAGTAAAAGCACCCAAGATAAAATTTTTTTAAATTATAAATCTTAAAAAGTATTTAAACGAATTTTTTCAATGTTTAAAAGACCAATTAAAATTCAGCAATTTTTCAAAAATGCATAATAAGTGCACATTTTTCAACTTTGAGGATTTATAATGACATCAATTCGCATTTGATCCGCATACGGCATACCGTTAGAAAGGGGATACAACTATCTATTAAAATGCGAAATGTGCTTTAAGATCAAATAATATCTGAAGTAGATATAAATAAATTAGTCCAAAGACTGCCAAAAAACTAGCCATTCGCGGTTTTCTCGAAAACCATTCTTTGAAAAAAAAAAATGGTTTGCATTTTTGAAATCAGCACCCAAAAATACATCAAAAAAAGTTGAGAGCCCAGCTCCCTCGATTAAAAAAAAATTTGTAAACTAGTGTAATCTGTGAAATCAGTGGGCTCATACACACGGTGGTGCAAATAGACAGACAGACAGATAGTAAATACACATTCATTTTATATTTTTTTTTTTTTTTTTTTTTTTTGTATTCATTTATTTATTCCGGCAGACAATCAGTGCTGTCCCAGATAAGCAAACGTTATAATATTTCTTAAATGTAATAGAAGGATAGAAAAAGCCTAATTAAATTACATAAGTTTCAAATATTAATGACACTGACACAGGGGATATTTATTTGCCAGTCCGGCCAGCTATGCCCCTACTCACAGCCAGGTTAGTCAGTGTCATTATTTGAACCTGAAGCTAAACAGAAGAGAGTTAGTAATAAAAGTTGAAAAAGTGATTATAATTAAAAGTTAAATTAGTAATATAAAAAAAAAGAATATATATATATAATTAAAGCATAATTAAAAAAAAAAAGAGAAAAAAAAAAATTTTTTTTAAATAAAATTAAATAAAATAACAAAAGTTAGTAAATAAATAAGAAAATAAGTAAAAGGAAAATAAGATTAATTTAAAGATAGGTATAGAGAGACAAAGAAAAAAAAAGTAAGAGAAAAATAAGGAAATTTTAAAGAAAGTTAGAGAGAAATCTCTGACCCAATAGAGGAGATGTATTAGCCGGGCTGGCCGGCTAAGCCTATATTCACATCTATTGTGGTCAGGGATTTCTTGTAAGATATAGGGAAAGATAGTTTTTTAAAGAGGGAAGAGAGAGTTCAGTTGCGAGTACGTGGTATAATGAATTATAATTGACACATAAAGCGTGAAAAGAACTGTGCAAGGCATAATCAGTTGTACATACTGGGAGGGTGAGAGGAAAGTAATTTCTCGTTGTGCGACGAGGAACAGAAAAATGTATACGACCTAACAGAAACATGGAGTTGATCTCACCAATAATTAATTTATGGAGAAAAACAACACCAAGAGTTTTTCTACGATTAATTAAAGATGGAAGATTGAGAAGGAGAAGCCTACTGGAGTACGATGGTAAACGAAGGTTTGGTTCCGATTTTAAACCACGTAAGGCAAAAAGCAAAAACTGCTTCTGAACAGACTCAATCCGATCTTGGTTAACACTGTACTGCGGACACCAGATGCAGGAACAATATTCCAAAATCGGACACGGGAGACATAAAGTAATTTAGTGGTAAAAGGATCATTAAATTCTTTCGACCATCGTTTAATAAATCCAAGTACTTCCTTGGTTTCATTAATAATGGTCGAAATGTGTGAATTGAAGTTCAATTTGCAATCAAATAAAACTCCAAGGTCTTTTACGGTAGTTATACGTTGCAATGGAGAATTGGCAATCGTATAAGTGCCTAAATAGGGCCTAGTGCGATAGAATGTCATAAACATACACTTAGAACAATTGAGCTGCAGCTTATTGGTCAAGCACCAAAGTTGCATAGCGTTCAAATCGTCTTGTAGACGACTATGACGAAGGGAATCTGAGTATGAAAATAAAAGTTTTACATCATCTGCGTACATAAGTATGTGAGACTGAGACAGAATGGTAGGTAGATCATTAATAAATAATGTAAAAAATAATGGTCCCAAATGACTGCCTTGAGGTACACCAGAAGTTACATAAACCGAACTCGAAATGGCTGACCGAAGCAGTACTTTTTGGGTTCTGCCTTTTAAGTAGGTTGAGATCCAACTTAAGAAGGAAGGAGGGAAACCTATGCAGTTAAGTTTATAGAGTAAGAGGTCGTGATTCACAGAGTCAAAGGCCTTACTGAAATCAGTATATATGACATCAGTTTGACTTTTCTTTAAAAATGCATCATTTACCAAGGTGGTAAATTCAAGCAAGTTGGTCGTAGTGGACCGACCCTTTACAAAGCCGTGCTGGGCAGGGGAAATAATAGATTTACAAAATTGCTGCAAAGAAGAAACAAGGATTTTTTCAAATAGTTTTGGAATAGAAGATAACTTTGCAATACCTCTGTAATTCGATATATCAGATTTTCCACCTTTTTTATGGAAAGGAATGATATATGAATCTTTCCAAAGATCTGGAAAGATTGCGGATTTAAGGGATGAATTAAATAGTTTTAGCAACGGTTCAGCTAAAGAAGTACAACACTCCTTAAGGACACAACTAGGAATGTTGTCAGGCCCAGGAGAGAAAGAAGATTTTAAGGAATTAATAGCGGAGGTTAGGGAGCTATATGAAATATTTGGAGTTAAGATAGAATTAGAGGGTAAAATAGTGTAAGGATAAGATGAGTTAAAAGGGGAAACAGAAGAGTAGGTTGATTGGAAAAAATTGGCAAATAGATCAGCAGAAGCAGAGTCGTTGCTGGTTTTATCCATCCCAAGAAAAAAAGGGGAAGGTAAATTTGAAGATTTACGCTTCGAATTAACAAAATTAAAAAATTGTTTAGGGTCTTGGAAAAACTGTCTTTTGCAACGATCTAAATATTTCTCGTAGCACAGACAGTTTAGAAGGGCGAAGTTTGACTTGGTTACACAGTATTTAGTTTAGTCAATTCTTGAACCTGACTTCTTAAATTTTTTAAAATATTTTGACTTAATGTTTTTTAAGTAGGAGAGTCGAGGTGTAAACCAAACAGGCTTTGTTGAACCAGACGCGGTCGAATTAGGGATACACACATCTAAAAGTGTGTTTAAGGTCTCATAAAAGGTACTAAGGGCAATATTAATGTCAGACCCATTATCTAAAAAGGACCAGTCAGTTGCATGAATAAGTTCATTAAGTAAGGGAAAGTTTCCCTTACGAAAGCAACGACGTGGCAATTGTCGACTTAATAATTGCGGACTACAAGGCTTAGAAATTGATATAGATATTTCTATGGCAGGATGATGTAAATCTTCAGGGACAGATAGAGGAAGTGACCTAGAGACGGCTGTATTTGCGAAATCATTGACAAAGACCAGATCCAGAACCCTGTTCAAATGATTTTTCATTAAATTCATGTGAAATAGTGAATAATCTAGCATGCAATCTAAGAAGTCATGCTGATTTGAAGGAATGAGGTAATTTGCGTTACTGAAAAATGACCATGAAATATTAGGTAAAATGAAGTCACCTAATACCACAAAAAGGTCATTATCCTTCACTTGAAGAGACACTTCTTTTATACAAGCAATATGTTGCATATAAACTTGTATGTCAGAAGATGGAGGGATGTAAGAACAGGTGATAAAAATTACACGCGTTGGAAAAGTTACCTTAACAGCAACTATTTCAACATCAGTAGGCACATTAAGGGAGATACGTTCCGATTGAAGTGTCGATTTAATGGCAATTAGTACACCACCACCTCGACGAGCCAGTCGGTCAAATCTATATATAAAAAAACTATTTGACAGAATTTTATGGTCGGAGATGTCTCCTTGTGCCTGTTATATACAGTTCCACAATATATGACACCTTTTTTTTTGTCGTTTTTCTTGTGTTAAATTCATCTCTCAAACAATGGTTGCAAATACTTCATTGACATTTATTCGATCTTTTGCTGAAGCTTCAATAAATGGACATTCCCAAAGTTGTGCCAAGGCATTAACTGAAAAAATAAAGATGCAAAATATTAATAAGCAAATTTATGTACTTGGGTAGCGTTCATTGGATTTGTTCAAATGGTTTTTAAATATAGTGCAAATAAATTTTTACAGAAAAGTTTATTTCTATAGGTAGTAAAAAACATATTCCCCAATGTTGTATTATATTATAGCTTTAAATGACCGAGTGATAGATGGATCCCAGCACAACTCCGCTCCACGTTCGACTTCTGCATCCAGGCACAGCTCTGCTCCACAGTCGCAGATGTCGGCAAGTTCCAATAATACACCAACGTTGTCCATTTTGCTCCGAAATTCAACAACTAATTTGATTCCCATTGCCATGGTCAGCGTCAACAATCGCAGCAAGGTGTTCGAGCTCCGGGCGCTTATTGATCCATGCGCAGCCGTGAGCCAACTCTTCAAAGAGGCTTTTTCTTTTAAAACAATTGGTAAATCTGGAGACATCGATATATGCCCCACTACAACAAATATATTTAATAGGCGAGAAATAAATAATTAAAACGGGGAAAAATCGACAAAGAACGAAGTGCAATAATTGCAGAACAGAAACGAATGTCAAATCGAAGCGAATTCATTTTTACATACAAACTACATGCATCCACACAATGCGGCCGTGTTAGCTTTCATCAAGATAGAAAGATTAAGCCATAAAGTAAGCATAGAAACAGATGGACAGTCAGACGGATATGACTATATCGGCTCAGCTCGTGGTCCTAATCTAGAGTATATATACTTTAAGGAGTCGGAGATGTCTCCTTCACTTCATCACACATTTCGAGACAATATTATAATACCTTTTTGCAAGGGTATAAAAATGCAGTGTTATTGGTAGTTTTTCTTTTTTAATCAAAACAAACTATTATTGGTTACTTATTTAAAAAAAATTTAATACAAAATTTATTATATCGTAATTTATATTTTAAAAGTCAACATTTACGGTGCATGGCTTTTAGCGATTTACGTGCGTAATGGGAAAGTATCGAAAATTTAAAATAAACCTGATCTTCCTATGGTAATCAGAAACCTACACAATACTTTGTGTATCTATAATCTGTGAAATCTGTGGGCTCATACAGACGGTGGTGTAAATAGACAGACAGACGGACAGACAGATGATAGTAAATACACATTCATATTATATGGTTGGAGATGTCTCCTTGTGCCTGTTATATAAAGTTCCACAATATATGACCCCTTTTATTCGATTTTATTGGGCACAGAATGTAAAAATAAAATTTAAATTATCCCTTAAGGACGGAGGTCACAAAAAAGTGCGTGAGTGCATAAACTAATAACACAATATTGTCAACAATATAACATCAATATAACAACAGTAAGTTATTTTAATGCTTTCTTTCTATTTTCAAGTTAATTCTTTATGTAAATATTAAATATTTTTATTACATACATATAAGTGATTTTTATTTTTTAACTATTTTAATCTTATATATTTACAAATTTCTATAAAAGCGTACAACAACAGTATTTTTTTTTGTCGTTTTTCTTGTGTTAAATTCATCTCTCGAACAATGGTTGCAAATACTTCATTGACATTTATTCGATCTTTTGCTGAAGCTTCAATAAATGGACAATAAGCAAATTTATATACTTGGGTAGCGTTCATTGGATTTGTTCAAATGGTTTTTAAATATAGTGCAAATAAATTTTACAGAAAAGTTTATTTCTATAGGTAGTAAAAAACATATTCCCCAATGTTGTATTATATTTTAGCTTTAACTGACCGTATACGAGTGATGGATGGATCCCAGCACAACTCCGCTCCACGTTCGACTTCTGCATCCAGGCACAGCTCTGCTCCACAGTCGCAGATGTCGGCAAGTTCCAATAATACACCAACGTTGTCCACCTTGCTTCAAAATTCAACAACTAATTTGATTCCCATTGCCATGGTCAGCGTCAACAATGGCAGCAAGGTGTTTGAGCTCCGGGCGCTTATTGATCCATGCGCAACCGTGAGCCAACTCAACGCATCCCTCGCCTCTGCCGTGAAATTAAGCATTATTCAGGTCGGTGACGATAAAATCTGCAAGGCACGGATAAGTCCCGCAACGGACGCGAGCCGAGTTTTGAAGTTGTACTCCAAGTCAAGCCCGGCTTGCAGATGATTCCTTTCGGTGAGAGCGATCGGACCGATCGTTTTGTCAATATGACACTGGCCGACGAGCACTTTTAACATCCTAGTACGACGTCCTTGGTGTTGGGAGCAGATGTTTACGCTCGCATTATGTGCGAAGGTTTTATGCCTAGCCAAAATGGGCTACCCATCGCCCAAAGCACCATCTTTGGGTGGATGTTGTCCGGTCCTTGCAATTGCTAAATTCAATTCCCTCTCCCGATCGTCTTTTGCACTCCATGCAAAGGGATGGGGGGGGGGGGGGGGAAATGTTAACGCCGCAACTGACAAAAACGTTACGTTACCTCATGGAAGAGAAGACGCATTGTGTTTAAAAAAATATAAATCATATTAAGACACTTCAAAGAGGCTTTTTCTTTTAAAACAATTGGTGAATCTGGAGACATCGATATATGCCCCACTACAACAATTATATTTAATAGGCGCGAAATAAATAATTAAAACGGAGAAAAATCGACAAAAAACGAAGTGCAAAAATTACAGAACAGAAACGAATGTCAAATCGAAGCGAATTCATTTTTACATACAAACTACATGCATCCACACATTGCGGCCGTGTTAGCTTTCATCAAGATAGAAAGATAAAGCCATAAAGTAAGCATAGAAACAGATGGACAGTCATGACTATAGTATATGACTATATCGGCTCAGCTCGTGGTCCTAATCTAGAGTATATATACTTTAAGGAGTCGGAGACGTCTCCTTCACTTCATCACACTTTTCGAGAAAATATCATAATACCTTTTTGCAAGGGTATAAAAATGCAGTGTTATTGGTAGTTTTTCTTTTTTAATCAAAACAAACTATTACTGGATACTTATATGAAAAAAATTTAATAAAAAATTTATTATATCGTAATTTATATTTTAAAAGTCAACATTTACGGTGCATGGCTTTTAGCGATTTACGTGCGTAAGGGGAAAGTATCGAAAATTTAAAATAAACCTGATCTTCCTATGGTAATCAGAAACCTACACAAAACTTTGTGTATCTATAATCTGTGAAATCTGTGGGCTCATACAGACGGTGGTGTAAATAGACAGACAGACGAACAGACAGATGATAGTAAATACACATTCATATTATATGGTTGGAGATGTCTCCTTGTGCCTGTTATATAAAGTTCCACAATATATGACCCCTTTTATTCGATTTTATTGGGCACAGAATGTAAAAATAAAATTTAATTTATTCCTTAAGGACGGAGGTCACAAAAAAGTGCGTGAGTGCATAAACTAATAACACAATATTGTCATCAATATAACAACAATCTGCAAAAACGGCAATGTTTAATAACATTTCTTAAGACCACTGCTTGCCTTCGATAGTAAGTTATTTTAATGCTTTCTTTCTATTTTCAAGTTAATTCTTTATGTAAATATTAAATATTTTTATTACATACATATAAGTGATTTTTATTTTTAACTATATTAATCTTATATATTTACAAATTTCTATAAAAGCGTACAACAACAGTATTTTTTTTTTGTCGTTTTTCTTGTGTTAAATTCATCTCTCGAACAATGGTTGCAAATACTTCATTGACATTTATTCGATCTTTTGCTGAAGCTTCAATAAATGGACATTCCCAAAGTTGTGCCAAGGCATTACCTGAAAAAATAAAGATGCAAAATATTAATAAGCAAATTTATGTAATTGGGTAGCGTTTACTGGATTTGTTCAAATGGTTTTTAAATATAGTGCAAATAAATTTTTACAGAAAAGTTTATTTCTATAGATAGTACAAAACATATTCCCCAATGTTGTATTATATTAAAGCTTTAACTGACCGTATACGAGTGATGGATGGTGCAAGTTTTAAACAATGCTAGAAAGAGATTCCTTAGCCACTAAGCTTCACCTGTCCGAATTTTTTTGTTAAGACCTGTTGTTCGACTGGAAATTTTTTCTAAACAGAATGACATAGAGGACGTTAAATATGATCTCCATTAACATAGAACTCAAATCAAATAAACATTATATCACTTAAACTGCACAATAATTGTTGCAGCTGCTGTAGTTTCAGAACAATAAATTAATTTCATAATTAATATTATGTTGTAAAGCGACTTAAACAAGTTTTAGTTTGATTTAATTTGCCTTTACGTTCTTGTCTGTCAAATCTAACTGAACGCTATCAGCAGTTTAGTTATCGCCACCTCAACGGTCAAAGCTCTTTCTGGCGAGGTCCCGTAATGAGAATGTTTTTAATTATCGAGGTCCCATATTATTGGCCAAGACTGCACTTTCTCAATTTAATTCATTTTTCTTCACGGTTGAACCGAAAAACACATTTGTGTTTTCTGACGAAAATAAGTTCAAACATATTAATTTCTGTAGCCTTCAAAATAAGATCAGAATTAACCTAAACTGGCAGTGTGACAATGCCATGTGAATTTTGTTTGTTACTGAATTTGGGACCGATTTACAAATTATACGTCAGGAACAGCAATTGGATGTATTTACTGAGTCCAGAAGCGTTACAACCATTTAAGTTTGCATACCAATCTAGTAAGCCTTCCTACGTACGTACATAGACTTTAAAAAATTTCAAGATCAAATAAGATATGATGTAGATATGAACAAATTAGTCGAAATACTGTCGAAAAAATAGCTATTTGCGGTTTTCTCAAAAACCATTCATTAAAAAAAAATGATTTCCATTTTTGAAATCAGCGCTCGAAAGTACATCAAAAAAAGTCTATGATAGTCTATAAAACAGCTGCTTCCACAACTGAAGCGCTAAAATAGTTATACCGAACTACCAAAACTTGTACATATATATGCATGGAAAAGTGTCAATTTTCAAATGCAATTTCAATAAACTTCCTAATATTTTTTTAATAAAATTTTTCCAGAGTGCTAACCTACAAAAAAAAATTTCACATTTTTAGCTTCTATCGTTTGGCCTGCCGGTAATTCGCCAATCAATCAATCAATCAGTCAGTCAGTCATTCGGTCATTAAGTCAGTCATTCGGTCATTCAGTCAGTTATTCGGTCAGCAAGTCAGTCAGTCATTCAGTCAGTCAGTCAGTCAGTCAGTCAGTTAGTCATTCAGTCAGTCAGTTAGTCATTCAGTCAGTCATTCAGTCAGTTAGTCAGGTTGTCAGGTTAAAGGGTTTTATATATATATGTTTTTTGGCACCTCTATTTGTGAGGCTTTGCGACATTTTTATAAGGGTCTGGGTCTAGCACAAAATTTTTCTGTGCAAGTTGTTGACAACTTGCAAAATTTAAATGCAGCAACTCTGCTAAGGCCAAGTGAATACCCCAAACGATTAGAAATATTATATTGAATTGGTTTACAAAAAACTTGCCTTCAGCAGTCGAAACTTCTCTTTGGCAATCCAAATCATATTTATTTGCTACTAGCAATATTGGCGCTGGTTGGCTTCCTTTAACGCGAGTAATCACATTTTTCATACTTGAAATATCCTAAATAAAGAAGAAAAAACAAGTTTATTAAAATTATTTATAAAACACGTAAGAATAAAATTAATAGACAAGTATTTAATAAAAATAATTTATGTTAGTAAGCCTATAGCATTTAATATTTTTTCAACGCACTGTACACCGAGACCAAGTCAATATTTTATATTGGATACGATTGGATAATAAGTTTGGGACTGTTAGTCTTTAAAAAATAAGAGAGAAACGGCTACACTTGGTACGCCGAAACTATATGCCATTGCAATGATCTTCTGAAAAATTGTAATATTCGATCGCTCGTTCTAATAGGGGTCCGTTTTTAATTAAACTTTTTCAGCTTGTACAATAATATGGTTTTGATATCCGGAAAAACAAAAAATTAACAAGCGATTTTTGACCAAATGTGTAAGCATAGAAAGCAACGTTTGATAACACTCGATAACACTTGGGTATTATTAGAGACGATAAAATACCAAGATGTTGCATGAGGTGTACAAAAGCTATTATATTTTGGGTTTTGATATCAAATTCCATCCATCCATTGTAAATTTTCTATGAGCCACTTAGAACATATACTGAATTATTAGCCGAAATTTTGTTTGCCTGTGGTGTTTCAATAGAGACTCAAAAGCTGGTGCGCATATTTGCGCATCGAAAGTCAAATACCCTATAGTATATAGCCTATAGTACCACGGCATATACTATATGTAAAATAATGCTATAAAAATATGAATTAGGCCATTAAGGACTTAAAACTAATAATTAATAACAATTATATAGTTGATTGGTAGTTGGGGTGGCAAACAACCTTGCAAAGTGTCATACCATTCTTAAAATTGTAAAAGAGTATAAATGATAAGAAATTGCGAATCTAAAATTTTGCGGCAAGCAGACAACAACGTTTGAGAAAATGACGATGTCGAAAGCAATAACCGATGACGACAGCCGAAAGCAGACAGCAGTCGTGTTCTATTTTTAAATTTTTGTTTGTACACCTCGGGCGCCTGTGCAATGGAGCGTCAAACGAAAAACGAAAAGTTGTTTGAGGGCAATGCAATGTCTTTATTATTTTAAAGTCTCTGGTATTATGCACTCGGGAGTTGTCATGTCAAACCTTTAGGCTACTATTATAGTGACATTGGAGAATACGATAATTTGTTTTTCTTTATTCTTTTAGAGTGAAGGCGAAGCAACGCGCGCCGGGTAAGCTAGTATTCAATAAAATACTCAAAATTAACCGAAAATATCTGAACAATGAACAGATAAGTTAGTAATAGCGTTATAAGAGCGAATTTAAATAGAATCAACTTTAATATAAAAAAGGTTATTATTTTTAGCACAAAGAAACCGGATAGTATAGTTAGTACTTCAGGTTTGAAGATAAAGAGAAACATTGTTTCTAGTAGCTTTAATTGGAACAGCAAAACTAATTTGGTTTATTAAATCGGAAGAATCATTTTCATCGTTATTTAATGTGTTTAAGAAAATTCCACCAAGTATAGTTCTACGATAAGCAAGAGTGGGAAGATTTATTAGTAAAAGTCTACTACGGCAAGAAGGCATGTGAGTATTTTTCCAGTAAAGACCCCTGAGGACGAAGAGCAGAAATTGTTTGGAAAAAGTACAGCTCCACGGAAAGTTTAAATAAGTTATAATATTCAAGTATTAACACGATAAACCACCTGCACGCAGACTACAGACTACAGCGGAACAATATCTCAACAGCTGCAGCAATGATCCTTACCACTTGAGCCAGGATTTGAAAATGATTGTGTCTAGATGTCGCAATAAATAACAAACAAGCATTCTAACAAGCAACCGTAATAAATAATAAGCACTATGTCTACTCATAAACGACAGCGTTAAATTTAAAGAGTTAAGTGTTAGAGTTAAGGATTTTCTAATAAATACAGGTTTGTTCAGCCAAGCGAGCCAGTTCTAAACTAAACCTCGACTCCATTATAATATTGTTTTATACGTTTTTTGGTCTTCGAGCCGGAGTCGTATACAAGACTTTATAGTTTGAAAATAATCGTTGACTCTAAATTTATATAAATTTTTGATTTGATTTTCGTTTGGCTTATAACAGACCAGTGGAAAATAAAATTTTGTAAAAAATCGCAACTTTAAGCAAGGCAAAGCGTGTTCTGTGTTACAACAGAACGGTGAAAAGCAAGTGTCATTAAATTAAAATGCAAATAAAAAAGTTCTATCATCTGACAACGTTGAAGGAGAAGCATATAGCGATATTTATTAAGAAGCAGGTGTCTCTTTCAGGGAAGAGTTTCACATGCTGATGAATCAAGTTACAAGCCTGCACTTGATTAAAAAAATAATAGCAAAGTTCAGAGCAATTAACTGAACACTGATAAAAATCGGTGTAATTGATGAAGAATATTTTAATGGTAAGTATTCGAGTCGACAATGGCGCACCTTGCATACAAAACGACAATATCTCGAGCAAAGAAACATGAACATGTGTATGAACAAACTGCCGGGTCAACAAAAAAACATGTGGAACAGGCAGTAGAGGTTGATTTTGTTTTGAACACCGAACACATCGTGACGGGCTGATCGAAGCAGTTGGCAGGCAAACAGTCGGTACACGTAAAGAAATGGAAAAAGCCGCAAGATGTTTGGCATATCCAACAATAGATGAGCCTCTGGACATAAAAGAGAGTATAAAAGTCCGAATGAAGTCGGTTCAAAGCATGCTTACTATGCTAGAAATCAAATATGAAATTGACGATTTAAGAGTCGAGGTTAAAATTTTATCTAATAAAATTGACAGAAAAAAGTTAGAATTACAAAAGCCATCTAGAAAAGTATCAAATGTAAGATGTCCCAAAGTTGGATCTACCACAGTTTAATGCTTTAACAGGGTACAGTTATTACATTAGTATACTTTTGATACTTGTGTTGAATAGTCGGTCTTGCGGGAAAATTCTGTTTTTTCTGCGAAAGTGAATTTATTGTGACTGTGGTTTACTGGTATCATTTTTTATTAAATATGTTCATGTGGTGTGCGATTTGCATAAGTCATTTGCGGAATATACCTAGAACTTGTACCGGTTCCCATGGACTTGGAGAAAAAACTTTTTGGGAAGAATCTGTGGAGCTTGAGTTTAAGGGAAAACTCGCGCATATGTCAAAATCAATTCCTATCGCCTTTAATATATATTATATTATATATTCTCAAATTCACAAATTTTCAGAAACACTACATAGCAAAAACAGGTGGGGAAGGACCCACACAATTTCTGAGAGCAGTCGTTCCAAATGTATTTTCGGACGAATTGGTTTCTGCTTATAGCAGAAAGGTGCTTCCTAATAACAATTATAATAAGTAAGTATATATTTCTATTATTGGGAAAATAAAATTTATTTATATTAATTTATATTAATATTCTTTCTCTTAGATATTTGCCATGTAAATTTCAAATGCACGGACAAGGAGATAAACGCTGTGTTACAAAAACACTTTGTGCACTCGAGGGACAGACTTACAAAAATAAAACGTGTGGAATGATAGATGCAGGCGACAACAGCAAGATTCATCATTCATCAATTTTTTTATAATATATTTAGTTTCATTAAAATTATATATATTAATATTATCGGATTTAAACATTATACATTATGTAAATAAATTGTATTAATATTCTTAACTAAATATTTATTTTTTTGGTAAACCAAACAGTTCGATATATGACTCGAAAATGAGTCGCAAATACTTAAATAAATGTCTCGAAAATGAGTGGCCTATGCTTAGCAATACAAATAGAAAATGAGTCTCAAATACTTAAATATGACTCGAAAATGTGTCGCAAATAGTTGGAAATATGACTCGAAAATAAGTCGAAATATGATATAAAAAAAAAAAAAAAAAAAAAAAAACGTCTCATCAAGAAGAGTCGTAGCTAGCATACCATTTTCTTCCGACAAATGTAATATTTTGAATCAGAAAAAGAGCGCAATTATGATTATTTTAATCAGTTCAACACTCGAAAAAGACTTGAATGTGATCAGAAATTTCATAAAATGCAGGCTGGGTATGCTTCAAACATGAGTGAATATCATTCAATATGAGCAAGAGTGAAAACAAATTCATTCATATTCACTGTGTATTGTATTACTGTATTCACAAGCGCTTTTTGTCCACTCACTGCAGATCTCTAGTAGGTACAGAATGTTCATTAAGGCGGCCAATAGACAGTCTAAAATTTTCCTTTTTGCGTTTAGAACTCATTCAAAAGCTACATACCTTTAAAATCATTCTCCAAATCAGGACAACTTTAAACCTTCCGAATAGATCTGTGAAGCCTCTATTAGTCTACCTAATGAAACGCATTGTGTCCATTTCGGCATCCCTACATCATTCCCAACTCTAGTTTGATTCGATCGTTCAGACCAGCATATTCTTTGTGTAATACGATATTAAACAGCCAGCAGCAAATGAAACCCATATAGACGCTGAGTCGCATCTGGCAATTTTTATTGTTCCAGACATAAAAAATAATAAAATGAAAGAAGTGCACTGAAAAATAATATAACGCACTACTAAATATTAAATTTAATGCACGTCCAAATACCAAAAACGGAATAGAAAAAAAAATACTCAAACCACCAAAACCAATAACATCGCGAGGGAGAAGCTTGTGAGAGAGCTTTAAGCGTAAAAAAGAAAAATGTAACGGCAGAAAAGTATAAATGAAAAAAACAAAATATTAGCAGACGACAATGCAACTGAACAAAATAATAGAATATTTGAACTGCTATTTGTATTTATACACAAATTATTTAATATAAAAAAGTGTAGATATTTAAACTGTGTGTTTCACTCAACTGATGTTAAACACAAGTCACAAGTCAATTATAACTGATATTGTTCTTTTTGAAAATCACGAAATATAATACTCAAAATCGAGTCGCAATAAATAAACACGTTCATTTGAAATGCGAAGCGAATTGTTATGTAGACAATCCGACTAAAGTTTATCAAAATCGGGTCACTGAATCTAATAAGCTCCATCGGAACAATCGTCCTTAGAGATATCTCAACTAAATTTAATAATTTTATGATTCACCATGGTCTAGATAATTCGATATCGACTTTTTACGTTTACCGACCTTATTGTTAGTTAGGTAAAGTCAAATACACACGACCAGTGGACATCATGTATATTTCTCTGCTCCTGTTAGGCCTAACAGAAACTTCCTTCCCTTATCTCTTTCTATATATATTTACAATATCTGTCAGTCAGTCTGTCAGTGACGTGGCCAAACGACATCTAGTCGTACCGCTTATTGACAGGATTGACCCAAATGGCAAAATGTCGCCAGAGCAGTGGAAGGTGGTGGAGGCGAAGCTGCTGAAAGCGATGTTTGAACGGAGGGAGACGTCAAATGCCGTATCCACCACATTTAATGGTGCAGGTTGGCTCAACGGTGTTAATGTCCATAGCTGTCGCGATGACCTCACCCTGAGACAGTGTCGGAGACAGTGTCTGCGTGGAAAGGTACCAAACTAGAGGTAGTGGACAGAGCACTGATCCCGTCCGTACCGAAGGCAAAAGTACTCTTTCAATGGGTTGGACATAAGGAACAGGCTCTGAAACTATTAAAATGACAGAATCCTGATGTGCCGACTGCTGATTGGCAAGTGATCCATGTGGGTAAGCCCGATAACAAGGGCCAGCACATGATCCTGCAAATCAACAAAGTAGCCGAGGATCTGCTATACACACGATATAGTAAAATGGCGTTGGGCGTAGGGCGCGTGTACCTATGTCTCAGAAAACGCCATCCAGACGACAAAAACGCCAACACGTTGGAAACAGTGGAGGAGGACCTTAGCCTGTTAGCTGCCCACGACGAGGATGAAGGTGACACGACCATAGCAGTCGTCCCATCGGAGCTGGAGACATCCAACAGCCATGCAGCTACGGATATTCCCGTTCAATCATCACAAGAGCAAATTAGCGTCGGCAGAGCTCCATTCAGTCCTAGAACAAGGGCTGGACTTCATCGCAATGTTTGATTTAGTTGTGAATAACGATATAGCGTTAGGCCAGCGTTGGATGCGGTTCGATCTTTAGAGTTTTCCGGTGCCAATTATCGTGTGGCTCGGAATATTCCTTTAAATCGTTTTAGTAATAAACGTCTTGTTTTCCAGGCACACATCAAAGATATTCTTGGTTGGAAAATTTAGTGATTTCTCGGACAAGGTGATCTCATGTGCCGATTAAAATCTTTAGGGACCTTGGAGCAAATAGCAGTCTGCGTAATGGTGCATACTTTGTTCAGCAAAGTTCGACACAGCGCCTCAGACGAGCTGGAAGAAAACCACGTGTAATGACAAGGTACCGCCATGAATTTTTGAGTTATTTGGATAGACGATGTTAAAAATTGGAGAGCGTTCAACATGCAATGACATCCCATATGCCTAACTCAAGCAGAAAAGCACTAGTTGCCCAGACTAACCAAATCTGCTGTAGTTTCTGCGACGCACCTGGTCATGGTATCCACACCTGCACTTAATTTACAACCTTGTCGCCCTCGCTTCGTCACAAGGAAATCAAGAAACTGAGTCTTTGTTACAACTGTCTAAAAAGGGGCCACCAGACACGTTCGTGTAACAGCGGTCATTGCCGTACCTGTTAAGGCGAACACCATACCTTGTTACATTTTGTTGCAACAGCTGATATGAACGAATCAGAACCGATACAGTCGTTTTTAGCTGCTAGCAATATTATTGCTAACTATAACGGAAATGGCATTCCAGTCACTTGTAAGTTCTTGGGTGTTTTAATTTTTGCGACCAATTCCACGGTTAAACCATACGTTCAGGTATGTCGACGGGAACTAGATTTTATGGACCGCTTGGGCTTTTGGGGCCAGTTATAACTATGGCAAAGATATTTCTTTAAGAATCATTTAACTTGGGATGGCAGCTTGTCCATTCCACGTGGTAAGGCCTGAAAGGATTTATGCAATGGGTTTTGCAGTATTCGAAAACTCTCGTTTTCTAGAATTGTGCTCTCGGCAGAAGCAGAAGTTGAAGTCCTAGGGTTTTGTGATGCCAGTGTACAAGCCTACGGAGCCTGCCTCTACATTGTAACCAGTCGTTCAATGACAACAAGCCGTATGTTTTGCTTGTAGTTTCAAGCTGCGCTTTTAAAAACGTTTACCGTACCAAATCTGGAGTTCTGTGAAGGAAAGGAAAGGCCCAAATTATGAACGAAATCAAAGGCATATTTTCCAGCCAGTTATACTGCTGGTGCGCTTCGTCGGTTGTTTTATCCGGGATCAGAGATGAGCCCTTCAACTTCAATATGTTTGTTGCTAACAGAGTTGCAGCCATTCAAGAGCTGACTCTGAGCATGGAATGACGATATGTGCTCAAAGCTAAGAATCCAGCATACAGGCACATTTACTGACATTTTTGCGATAAGTGGCCTGCGTCTTGTCTTTCTGAAATGCCTACTCTTGAGTTGAGAAAGATTGTTATGCTCCTTATATCTCAATAGGCTGGCGAAAGCCCTCGAGCTGTACCCTCCACGCGGGTGCCGGCTGGGCAATGGGCACTGTATTTACCTCGGAGTAAACGGGTAATACCTAGTGTAGCCGAGGCTGTCAGAGAATACCGTATCGTTGCCTTAGCTAGACACTGCACTACCTTGGTTTTAGGCGCGCAAGTGCCGGAGTTACTGCGATCTGAGCCATTGTTCGAGGGGTCTGGCAGTAGGCAAAAAACGCTAGGGGTGATTCCCTGAACAAATATAATCAAAATGGAGGTCGACAGGAAGGACGCAACTCGGGCTGGGATGTCAGCCCAAACGTCGGTGGCATACGTGACTGCTACCACCGGCGGGCACGGGGAGGAGCAATCTTCTCTACGTGTCGCCAGCAGTCACATCTTTACCATGGTTGAAGCAGGCCATGGTGGTTGTAAAGCTACTGCCAAACAACAACAACAACAAACAAAGAAACCCGATGCAAAGCTGTGGCGTGGCAATGCCGTTGTCGAATCAGATACGGATTGAGAATCGCATGGTGAAAGCATCACATCAGAGGCCGAAAGTAAGCTTCTGATCTCCCCAGTTCAGGCGAGTGCCAGTACCTCTCGTAGGATCGGGCCCAAACGAACAAAGGAGGGTATGACAGCCAAGGCCCAATATAAGACTGCTCTGAAGATCAGAGCTCGACTCATCAGCGGCGGCGACTTCACCTCCGGAGAGGCGCAAGCTGCTGTGGGCCGACGCAAAGATCGAGGAGGGCCGCAAGCACTTTGCCACGAAGTCTGCTATGCAGGCTTTATGTGGCAACTTTCTCAATAAGGTCGAGGAGCAACTGGCCGCCAAACGACAAGGAGTCTGTCGGTGACGTGGCCAAACGACATCTAGTCGTGGCGCTCATTGACAGGAGTGACCCAAAGGAACAGGCTTTGAACCTACTAAAATGGCAGAATCCAGACGTGCCGACTGCTGATTGGCAAGTGATTCATGTGGCTAAGCCCGATATGAAGGGCCAGCACATGATCCTGCAAATTAACAAGGCAGCCGAGGATCTGTTGTATACCAAATATGGGAAGATGGCGCTCGCCGATGTGGCTTTAGTTCAGGAGCCTTGGTTGGCAGCGGGCAACAAGGTTTCTGGGCTTAAGTCAGCTAATTATAACGTGTTCCACGCAATGTCAGTAAGTAGGGCTAGGACAGCCATCCTTGTAAGGAAAGGCATCTATGCTTATTTAATGTCTAATAACAGCTCAGATGATCTTACTGTCGTGGCGCTAGAGAGCAATAAGGACGAGCCCACACTCATAGCATCCTGCTACATGGCGCACGACAGGGAAGCACCACCCGAAGAAATTAAGAGACTGGTCGCGGAGGCAAGCCTTAAGATGCAGGCCCTTGTTGTCGGAACGGACGCCAACGCACATCACACAGTGTGGGTACTGTCCAGACATCAATGATAGAGGTGAGTCTCTCCTAACTTTCATACTACGCTATAATTTAAGAATAGAAAATATTGGTGAAGAGCCTAATTACGTGTCCCAGTTCATCTAATATCTTAGGTTTAACGCTCGCAGCAGGGATCAATACCAGGGTAGCGGAATAGAGGGTCCTTGAGAGACCTTTCTTCTCAGACCTCAAGTACATCCAATTTAATGTACGATTCGATTATACTCTTCCCCAAACAGTATTCGGAAATCCCCGGAACACAAACTGGGAGAAATTCTGTAAAACGATGGAGGAGAAGTTACAAACGGGGCCAACAATCAAATCAAAGGAGGATATAGAGCAGTTCTTGAAAACGCTCGTACACCACCTTACCTGTGCATACCATGATTCATGCAGACCTTCTAAGAGCATAAGCAGAACCAGACCGCCCTGGTGGACTCCAGAGCTCAGCTTAAAAAGGAAGGATGTACAAGATCTCTTCAAACTTGCCTAACAAGCGGAAGAAGAGATCATATGGAATGAATACAAAATACTACTCCGTGACTTCAAGAAAGAAGTTCGGAAAGCAAAACGGGACTCTTGGAGAACCTTCTGCTCCGGCATAGAGAAGGTCCAGAAACGGCGAGACTCCGGAAGCTGCTCTCAAGCCAACCAGCCAGCCATACAGAGTCAGTTGAAAACAGATGATGGAAGATGCACAGAAAGCAGTAGGGAAGCGATATGTGCTCTTGTGGATACGCACTTCCCTGGCTGCACAGAAGTTACTGAACCAGACATATTCGAAACAACAACGCAAACAGTTATACCCTCAGAAATAGTCGACCCGAAGAAAATCCAGTGGGCCATAGATTCGTTCGCGGGTTATAAATCCCCTGGATTGGACGGAATATTTCCCGCCATGCTACAGATGACCAATAACCGGATTATCAAATGGCTACATCCTCTGTTTGAAGCATGTCTAAAGTATGGCTACGTTCCTGTGACCTGGAGGACTGCACGGGTCGTGTTCTTGCCCAAAGCAGGCAAGTGTAGTCACGTGCAGCCGAAAGACTACAGACCGATAAGACTGACCTCTTTCACGCTGCAAGGCGGAGTCCTATCACCGTTGCTAAGGAACCTGGTGGTAGACGGACTATTGAAAAAATTTCACAGGAAAGCCCCTAAGATAACTGCATATGCTGATGACATAAGCATAATTATCACAGGCAAATGTCCATCGACTCTCAGCTCTATCATGGACTACACATTAAAAGTGATACTTGGATGGATCACAGAAGCCGGACTCTGTGCAACTGGAAAAATGACACTCCAAGGCTTTGGACACTGCTCGATTGGCAGGGAGATGCAGAGTAGCACAGACTACGTAACTCCTCTGACCAATTTAAAAAGTACAACAACGCTAATTGGACCGGACGACTGGCGCTCAGGACTAGATGAACAGGCTGTCCACATTTTCACGGACGGCTCAAAAATGGATTCGGGAGCCGGAGCAGCAGTGTACTGTGCAGAGCCGGAACGCAGGCTGCCGTACAAGCTGCCTGATTACTGCAGCATATTCCAGGCAGAGGTTTTGCAATACGGAAAGCTGCAGAGGTAGCCCAAGAGCTCCACCGAACACACAAACACATCAACATTATCGTGGATAACCAAGCGGCATCTACCATCAGTTCCAAAAATGATCTGGCAAGCAGGGAAGCATTAGATGACCTAAGCACTGCTAGAACAGTCACATCTATTGGGTTCCCAGCCACCGGGGTATCGATGGAAACGAAATGGCAGACCGCCTGGCTAAAGAAGGTGTCGGGCTATCTCATGAAAATACGGAGATTATAGATATCTCCTTACAGTCGCTATATAGCGACCTAGAGAAAGTCGCATTGGCTGCAGCTGATAGGAAGTGGAAAAACACACCTAGCTGCAGAATATCCAAAATTATGTGCAAAACGCGTCAAGAAAAACTCACTCACTTCCTACTGCAGCTATCAAGAAGAGACTGCAGACTACTGGTAGGAGTACTAACTGGTCATTGCCTGGCAGCAGCACATGCTAAAATACTAGGAATAACAACAGATGAAGGTTGCCGCAAATGTAAGGTGCCAGGAGTTTCTGAAACACTGGAACACCTGATTTGCAGCTGTCCAGCACTCGCTCAATACAGGCTCAAATACTTCAATGCGTATTGGCTCGCATCACTGGAAGAAGCGTCCAAACATTCTCCAAATGCGCTATTGTCTTTTGCAAAGCGCATGCAAATACTAGAGGACTACAAAGTTTCCGAAAATCTTCAGTATCCGGCATCACTTAAGGACCAGCTTCGGTCTATGTGTAACCACCACGATGGTTTACCGGCTCAACCTAACCTAACCTAACCTAACCTAAATCTCAATATATGGACTTAACTTTTAGATGCAGACACACAAACGCTTTTGGCTCCATGCACATAATTTTGCTTACGGTTATAAATTGCTCAAGGGCATAAGACATCCTGGTCTCACCTTTAAAGACACTCATCACGGAACTCACCTTCTTTTACGCCTTGTACAGATGACGCACTTGTGGGGAGATCAAAACGATACATTCTCACGAAGTTGTTAAAAAGTTCAGCTCCATCTCTTCTCTTGACAGCAGTCTTCATAGTGTGGGTGGATGACTTAGCAACGCGGCTCTGAACTACGATGCTCGTCATTCGACCATTTTACCTAGTCGCCTTTCAATCATATTTGCTCTCATCGCTCAGTTTCACGAGAGGAATTTACACGCAGGACCTCCTGCTCTACTGACAAAAATTCGACTGCCATATTTACAGATTGGTGGATTGAAGACTGTCTCAATGTCAGTCATGGCATGTGTAAAGTGTTTCAGAGCGCGGCCGAACTTCATGGAACCTGTTATAGCAAATCTTCTAAGGGAGCGTTTAAGGGCGTTCGATCATTTACTGTCACCGGAGTCCACTATTGTGAACCCTTCTCACACATTGAAACGGTTTATCAATTTTGTAGTTCAGATGACAGCAATTGGAAGTTCATTCCGCATCGTTCGCCTCACTTTGGTGGACTATTGGAAGCGGCAGTGAAGATGGCGAAGCATCATTTCTAGCGCACTGTTGGCCAGTCGTTGCCTAATTTTGATGAACTCCGCACCATTGTTTGCCAAATCACGACAATTTTTAATTCTCGCCCATTACTATCAATTTTAGAAAATCCAGAAAATCTTGATGTCCTGACGTTTGCTTTTGTTTTGCTTGGTGGTCCACAAACTACCAGCATCGAGTCAGACCTAACTAGGCTCAATTGTAATCGTTTGGATGAATGGGAGCGTGTGACACATTTACAGCAGGTGTTTTGGTCCCGTTGGTCCCGCTCTAACAGCGCGCTAAATGGAGCACTCCTACACAGCCTGTTCAAGTGTGAACATGTTTCACCACCTGCACGCGGCATCCTACAACAGCTGCACGCAGTTATCCTAACAACTTGTGTTAGGATATGGAAAGGATTGGACGCAAATGTGTTCCAGATGTGAATAGGCGATCGCGTTACAAGCGATCGCAATACATACAAGCGGTCGTTTTACAAGCGACCGTAATAAATTATAAACATGCTGTCGCCTTACCAACGACAGCATTAGAGATAAGAACATTGTTAGACTTAAGATTTTTTGTAATAAATAAAGGATTGCTCAGCAGAGCAAGTCAGTTCGATACTAAACGCGTACTTATTATACATGTTGGTCCTTCGAGCCAGAAAATTATACAAGATTTTAGAGTTCGAAACTTATCGTCGAATCTAAATTTGTATAAATTTTTGGTCCTTCGAGTTATTTTACAGCGTGTTTTGTGGCTTACAACAGAACAGTGGAAAATAAAATTGAAAAAAGTCAACTTCAAGCAAGGCAAAGCGTGTTCTGTGGAACTGTGAAAATTAATTAAAGTGTTAATAAGTTAAATCTACAAAGAAGTTCAATCATGTTGAAGGAGAAGCAGATCGTACTTTTGAAGAAGCAAGTGTCTCTCAGGGATGAGTTTCACACGCTGATGAATCAAGGTGCAAGTCTGCACTTGATTGAAAGCGTAATAGCGGAGTTCAAGGTCAATAACTCAACCCTTATTAAATTCGGGGTTATTGATCACGAATATTTCAATAATAAAATATTCGATTCAACTCTGGCGCACTTTGCGACATACAAAATGTCGATTTCTCGAGAGGAATCTGCTGGACCATCCCAAAAACGTGTGGATGAACATGCTGCAGAGGAACCTGCCGAGCCATCCAAAAAACATGGTGAACAGACTGGAAGAATTGATGTTAATTTGAACACTAAACGCAGCGTAAGCACAGTTGACAGGCAAGCAGTCCGTCTGCGTAATGAGATGGAAAAAGCCAAAATACATTTGGCTCATCCAACAAAAGATGAGCTAATGGACATAAAAGAGAGTATAAATGTCCGAATGGAATCGATTCAAAGCATGCTTACGATGCTAGAAATCAAATATGAATGGTGGGCTTATAATTCTGATGAAATCGACGGCGTGGGAACTTATATGTAAGCGGTATGAAAATAATCGTAAAATTTTCACTGACCGACTTAACATATTGTTGGAATTGGAAATTCTGAAATGCGACTCGGAAGAAAGGATTCACAACTTTCTGGATACAGCCACTGAGTGTATCTACATTATAAAGGAAAAAACAAGGATTGGCGAGGAAGCTGATGTCATCTTTGCCCAAATCCTACTTCGGTAGTTTTCAACGGAGGCTCTTCAGCAGTAGGAGCAACATGTGAAAACAAAAAACCGGGAAATTCAATCACTAAATGATGTATGGGATTTTATAAACCAGCTTCATAATGCAGTAGATTCTGTTCAAAAAAGTGTTGTAAAAGGAACAAATCAACATCAGCAAAAATCATGCCGTTTTTGTTCAATAAACGGACATGATACAAATAGATGCCAAAAATTTAAGGCAGCATCAGTAAGCAAACGTAGAGTTTGTAAAAAGAAATCATTTGTGTTTCCGTTGTCTTGGCACTCATAGCATGATCGAATGTAAAAAAGAGTGGAAATGCCAAAAGTGAAAGAAAAACTATAACACACTGAGGACACCAAAACGGAAAGTGTAAATTGTCTCAAACAAAATACTGAGCATGAAACACTATTGGGTACAGCAGCTATCAATGTAAAAAATGCCAGCGGGACCTTTGAGCAGCTACGTGCACTAATGGATGGAGGATCGCAACGCACTATAATCTCCGAGGAAGCAGCTCAACTTTTGGGGCTGCGAAGGTCTAAGAAGTCAGTGAAAATTCAAGGAATATCCTCACAAGGCGTTGAACTGTCCAAACACAGCGTCAAACTTGAAATCAAGCCGAGATTCTCAAGCAAATTCAACACAAGGACTGTGGCCAGGTGCTTCCTAAACTACAAAGAACACTTTCTATCAAAAATATTGATATTGAAATCAATAAAGATTGGAAAAATTTTTCCCTGGCCGATCCAAATTTCAATAAAGCCAGCAGAATTGATCTGATTATTGGTGCGGACCTGTTTCCCTTTATTATGATGGGTCAGGTCAAAACCATCAATGAAACGCTGGGACAGAAGACGAGATTTGGATGGATAATTTCTGGAAATATTGCTCCGACCCTTACAAAGAGGATTTTGACAGCGACTACAACTGTCAAACTTGATGACATGGAAAGTGTAAATTGTCTCGAACACAATTCTGAGCATGAAACTACACATCCTGGAAAATGCCAATGGGACGAATAGTGAAAACTGTACGAAGAAACACGCGGATCAACAAGGTTGCAGCAACTGTTCTTAGCCTGTTAATGCCTCACAATCACGAGCAACACAAAGGAGCTAGAACGGCTGCACAAAAGGATTCAATATCTCGACAGCCACAAAGTACATCTGGGCGACCTACACTTTTTCACGGCAAGTGGTCACACATCGCTGGTGTTAGTGGTTGTGGTCATTATAGTTCTTGTGGTTTATGCAAGAATGAAGTATTTACAAAATAGGCAGCTTCTGGCTGTCACATTTACGGCCCCCCCGGAGAATGTTCAAGTGTGAACATGTTTCACCACCTGCACGCGGCATCCTACAACAGCTGCACGCAGTTATCCTAACAACTTGTGTTAGGATATGGAAAGGATTGGACGCAAATGTGTTCCAGATGTGATTAGGCGATCGCGTTACAAGCGATCGCGTTACAAGCGATCGCAATACATACAAGCGGTCGTATTACAAGCGACCGTAATAAAAATAAACAGTCGCCTTACAAGCGACCGTAATAAATTATAAACATGCTGTCGCCTTACCAACGACAGCATTAGAGATAAGAACATTGTTAGACTTAAGATTTTTTGTAATAAATAAAGGATTGCTCAGCAGAGCAAGTCAGTTCGATCCTAAACGTCGTCTCGCGTACTTATTATACACATTCATTGAGTGTGTCATCATTAAAGATGAAAATCTGTCTCACATGCGTTGGCCACTGATCAGGGTGTTTCAACAGATTCCTGAACACGATGGCGTTGCTTGAGTTGCCGATCTGAAAACTGTCTGGAGTTGTCAGAAGAGCCATAAACAACCTATGCCTGCTTTCCCGTAAGGAGTCTATTGAAAATCAGGTTTCCAATGGGGGACTATGTTGGGTTCAACAGAAGCAGCATTGTCATAAATAGAATTTAGATTGAGCATTATTGAAACGTAAACAGCCGTTAATTGGCTTAACATTGCAGTCGATCCTAACAGCGGCTCAAGCAAGCCTCCCTTGCACCTTTTACAGCTGCTGTTATTTTTTAATATATATACGTTTTTGTTACTGTTTGTTTTAAGCTTGCGCACAATTGTATTTTCGTGATTGATTGAGCCAAGCTCAGAAAATTGTTCTACAGACAAATAACTTAAAGTAAAAAGCTGTCGTTGAAAGCCAAACAGTTCTTATTTCTTGTCTACCGACTCAAAAGAATTTAATGATCAATTTACCACTAAGCTACATTATGTCTCCGATATTCGTCCGACTTTTGAAAATTGCTCTTGCATCTTCTGCTGTCCGCAGTGCAGCATTAACCAGGATCGGATAGTCCAGTATTAATTAATCGTTTGTTTTTTTTCCATAAATTGATTATTGGCGAGATCGACTCTTTTGTTTCTTTTAGGTCGTTTAAATTCTTCTGTTCCTCGTCGTGCAACGAGAAATTACTTTCCTCTCACCCTCCCAGTATGTACAACTGATTATGCTTTGCACAGTTCTTTTCACGCTTTATGTGTTAACTATAATTCATTACATCACAAACTCGCAACTAAACTCTCGTTTCCCTCTTTAAAATCCTATCTTTCCCTATATCTTACAAGAAATCCCTGACCACTATAGATGTAAGTATAGGCTTAGCTGACCAGCCCGGCTATTACATCTCCTCTATTGGGTCAGAGATTTCTCTCTAACTTTCTTTAAAATAACCTTGTTTTTTTCTAACTTCTTGTCTTTGTTTCTCTATACCTATCTTTAAATTAATCTTATTTGCTTTAAACTTATTTCCTTATTTATTTATTTATTTTTAAATTATTTTATTTTTAATTTTAATTTAATTTAATTTTTAAATATATTTATTTATTTTTTATTTTGTTATATATTTATATTAATCATTAGATTTATAATATAATAATATAATATATAATATAATAATTTTTTCTTTACTAATTTAAATTCTAATTATAAACACTTTTTCAACTTTTATTACTAACTCTCTTCTGTTTAGCTGTAATTTCAAATAATGACTCTGACTAACCTGGCTGTGAGTAGTAGCAGACAGGACTGGCAAATAAATATCCCCTGCGTCAATGTCATTAATATTTTAAACTTATTTCATTAGGCTTTTTTATGCTTTCATTACATTTAAGAAATATTAAAACGTTTGCTTGTATGGGACAGCACTAATTGTCTTCCAGAATAAATAAATAAAACAGTGGCTATAAAATAATAGCAAGTCATCAATCAGCATATATACAGCATTTGGCAGATAACTTTTATTTTTGATTCAATAAAAAAAGTAAATACTATTGGTATTTTTTATTTAAAAAATCAGAAATAATTATTCTTACTATAAAATAAGATTTTTGGTGATTTTTTAGTTACTGTAGCACTGGCCATACCAATTTATAGTCGATAGGGCTGGTATTTACCGAAGCAAACACGATTACACAATATTTATTATTACATTGCATATATACCTGAAATGTTTGGTGATTTGTCAGCGAATACATCACAATAAACCCATGTCCGTTTTTTATGTAAAGGTCTCTCATGGACGCAAATTGCTCAGTTCCTGCAGTATCCAAAATTTCCAAAACACAGGGGGAGCTGTCTACCTGTAAGCAATATATAAAAGTTAAATTCATTGCTTTAACTTTATTTTTAAAGAAGATTTATTTATAAGTTTAATTGGTAGTGTAAAATAAACAAATATGAATAAAGCAGCACTTTTCGAATGGAGAGTGGGAACAAGCGTAGTTGATTGCAATCAGGTCGCTTATGCGACTAGTGTATATATGTAATAGCATAAAAGCAATCTTTAATCTCAGTATTGCCAGATAATGACAAGAAAGAGCAGATGGTGTTTCCCCGCAGCTGCTGAGTAAAAAAAGTGTGACATCTCGCTAATCTGTGGGTACTCTACGGGTGGCGCTGTCAGACCTCAAATCAAAACCAACCGTTACTGCAGAATCTGGCGTCGTTATAAAAGGAGACCTATTGTTAGGGCATCAATATCGTCGTTTCCAAAACTTTTTGATGTCACGGAAATCCAAGCAAAAACAAATACAATTTAAAAGGTATTACGGAAATCTCTATGAGCTTTACGGTATTTACTAAAGATTTGGGTAAATAGTATTTACTAAATACACTAACATAGAATTCTTTTAAATTAAATTCAATGGGCAAAATAAAAGCAATAATAATTTTCGCAGTAATCTGCATCTAACACTATTAGTTTTATTTACTTTAATTAATTATCTTTGAATTTTACAAAATCTATAGTAAAATAAGTGAAAAACTTTAACAGCCTAAACCATATGATTATCCCCAGTTGGTTGAATTTGACTTTAGTAAAGTCTATGATTATATTTATAATTTTATCGGATATCCAAACGTGAGTTTTTAGCTGTAGAAGTAAAATGCAATTATAAAATATAAAAGTGGCGTGGTCATAACTGCAGTGTAAACAAAATTACGCTGGTGCATTGCAAATTTATTTAATAACTTAATATTAATTAATATTTAATAACTTTTGTAATAAAAGCTTTTTAGATCAAAATCAACTATCAAAAAATATTGTGCACTAATTACACTTGCACAATTCAAGAACAACTTTGTCGAGTTGGGATCCTTTCCGGTTGTCTATAGCTCCTGCACCCGAATAATAATAATACCACTTTGCAACAATTTGAAAAAAAATCTTGAATGCCGGAATTTTTATGTAAAATGGGTCGCTGATTCCGAAAATAAGATAATCGAAAAAAGCTTTTTTATCGACTTTTAAAAAATGTCGATTTGGTAAAGTGACAATAACTCCCAATATTAAGTGTAATATTAATTTTTGTCTATTTATTTAAGAATAACTAATCCAACAGATCCAAAGAGTGATACCAAAAACGAAAAATCTAGTTTTCGAATAAAAATTGCACAAAAAATACCCTTTTTTTTAATTTTATTTGCATTTCGATTCTCAATAACTTCTAAACGAATTATTAAATTAAAAATGTTAAAGAAAAGGGTAAATAGGCCATTTTATTACCTATTCAAAAATATAAACAAAGTAAAAAAGTCGAAAATCTAACTTTTTCGATTATCTCAAGAACGGTTCCGGCAACGTATTTTTGTTTGGAATCAGTCAACCCTTAAACTGTCGGGATACAAAATCCTGATGCATAGTGTAATACAATTTATTAGTTATTAAAGTTAGACGAGTATTATCTAAAAATATACCGGGTAATAGGAAGTTTTGGTATTGGCTCACGAAATTTGGTGTAGTTAAAGCAATTCAAAAAAGTATTAATTTTTTCTTTAGAGCGACAAAACAAAGATAAATTTAATCGGTAATGATGCAACAATGAATAAATCCTTTTTTTTTTGAAAAACTTCAGTTCAATGTAAACTTATGATTTGTATATTCTGACAAAGTTTTATCAAAATCAGACCATAATCTGTGGCAATAGCTTTGTATGAGGGCGTAGGTGCGTACTCTGAAAAAATTTGATTAAAAATATATGCGGAAACTTGTGAAAATTGAGAAAATTACATTTGAAAATGCTATTACATGCATTTGAAAATGCCAATTTTCTATCAACCGCTATATACGACCTCAACGTTGGCGCATATGGTTGAGATGGCCCACGCAATTGTGAAGGCCCGAGTTCGAGTCCAGGTGTGAACATGTTCTTTTTGTTTTTAATTATTCTTATTATTTCTTTTTGTTTTTACTTTTTTATTTATAAGTCAAGTAAAAATAGTCTAAAAGTACAAAAGTATTCATTTTATAATTCGGAAGTTAGTGAAAATTGCAATTGAAATTTGGGATTTTCATATTCATGTGTTTATGTTTGCATTTATTTGCTGCCATTATATATCATAAGCCTCTCTCTTTCTCTCTCGGCTTTATCATGGCTGCGTGTGACAGAAATGCACACAACAGATGCGGTGGTGCAGGTGCTTGAGAACTTCCAAGCAAGTGTTGGGTCCCCGGTTCGAATTCGGGTTTAAGTACATGTGTTTATTTTTTTAATTCTCATTATTACTTTTTATTTTTAATTTTTTATTTGTAAGTCAAGGTAAAAATTGTTTAAAAGTAAAAAAAATATTAATTTTATTGAAAATATATTCAGAAGTTTATGTTTGTGTATTTGCATTAACGAAACTCTTATATTGTGCGATTTGACTTAAATTGTATGTCTGCATGTATGTTGCGCGTACCAACTGGAGCATAATAGTGGATTTCCATTGGTGGATGCGTTTAACGCGTTTGCCATTCACATCGAAACTCGCCTGACGCACGTTCAAGTCCTATGCTATTTGCATAGGCTGTTAGGTATGGGACATGAGCTGTTAGGTGTGAGAAAAAGCCGAGTTTGGAATGAACGCGTGGTGGTGTGCAAACTCGTTTTTGGTAGAATTTTATAGATTTCGTTGCTGTTAAGTTGCTGTTAGCTCAATTTTGAGAAAAACAGTTGTTTTCAACTATCAGAATTTCAAAATTAAGGCGCAAAAATTAAAATGACAAATATATTAAAAACAATTCCAAGAACTGCAGAGTTTCATAAGCTTAAAATATTCTATATATGATGACGTTTCTTCCAGCTTCACTTTTATTTTGCTCTTTTAAAAAATATACCAGAATCATGACAGGGCCCAGGGCAGCTGACCCTTATAATTAAGAGTCAAGTTGCCTTCTGATTTTTTTTATTTTTTTGGAGTGAAGGCGTAGTAACGCGCGTCGGTCAAGCTAATATCATATAGAAATTATGAATGTATGTATCCCCATGAAAAACCTTTTTTGATTTTGAATATACAGAATCAAACTCACTAGATCGATATAAAAACTTATACTGTACAAACTGACGACCGCTCATTTCTATGGCAGCTATATGAAATAGTAGTTTTGAATTACTCATTCCAAATTTCAGATCGATATTTTATCTTTTTCAAAAATAACTTATTTTAGCTACCAGCTTGAGCGAATGAAGCAAGGGCTAATACCCGACATACAATATGGCATAGGTTAATTTACTAAAAGTAAAGATAAGGTCATATAAAAACAAAACAAACAAAAATGTATTGTATCTTGATTTATACATAAATATTTTATTTTTTAAAAATATTCCTAATAATAATTTTTAAAAAAATTGCAGACCAATCCTAAGCGTGATTAAAAGGTGTAAAGCAGGAGTGCGCAAAGCTGCCTTATGGATGTGCACGCACCAATTCAAATAAAAGAAATAAATTGACGAGAATGCGTAAAAATATTTTTGTTTTTCCAGCAACGAAATTTGAAGGAAAGAGAAAAGTGAAAAATTGTAATTTGCAATGTGCACCAAAAAGCTCCGTCTTTTGTCAAAATCGGCTTGGCTTTGATAGAAATCGTGAACCTATTCAGTTTAGCGGCAGTTTATATAGTATGTATTAAAGAGAGAATGATTTTAAAGTTAATAAATAGTAACTAAGAGAATCGACATTTATGACACTTTGCAGGTTATTTGCTCATGGCGGTTATTGAAGTGAACTGTAAATTGTTAAATTAAATAAAATTTAAATATTTTTTTGGATAAAAACTTATAATTATCTACCAATAATGATTTTGAAATTTTCGGTTCTGGTGGACGTTTCTGTGGAAATGCCTACATTGAATTTGATTTTCAGTACCCAAGCAACTACAGTGGCCGAGAATTGGTTAAGAAAATTATTTCCGCGTAATTACATCCCTGGGAAGGCTATCCTCTCTCTTCGGTGACATTTACACTTTTTCTCTAGATAGCAAATCTTAATGTACGTTGTTTAAGAAATTTAATTTAATTTGTAAATAAATAAAGCCTGTCATAATTCTTTTTACCCTTAATTACCAAAAAAAAAAAACCCCGTTCTCACAAAAGCAAACTAAAAATACAGCTGTGTCAATGTATGTATGTACATGCATTCGCACAATTTTATTATAAGAATCTATCTTAATGTATCAACGAAAAAATAACGCCAAATCACATTAACAGTACTAAATATTACGTTTGTTGTCATATACATATGTTTGTCGGTGCGATTGTAAATTTTGTTTTTTATTCGCATGCATGTTTCCACAGAAAGATAGGTATGTATGTAGGTACTGTGTACATACATGCATATGTACTTAAAACCGCAACAGACATCAACTTATCACCCTTTAAATCTATAATGAGTCATAATGCAACACTGAAGGACCACTAAAAGTACAGCATAAAGAAAGCAGATGATCGGTTGATGTAAGAAAGTGAGTTTTACATATTTATATACATACATGCACATGAATCCATGTGTAATAGTACTATATTAAGTATGACTTTTTCGTATAAAAATACAATAATAAAAAATATATATACACAGCACATTATATAAACACGCTGTCTATAGAACATTCAATTTTCTGTATGACATAAATTTATTCGCAAAAATATGTATATATATATATATATATATATATGTATGTATGTATATGTAGCAAACCTCTATTTCCTTTCGATAGAAGTCTTCAATTGTGGGATCATATTTTTCAATAAAACATCCCGAAACGAATTGAACAGTTAGGGCTGATTTTCCAACTCCACCAGATCCAAGCACAACAACTTTAAACTCGCGCATATTTTTTATTTAATATATAAAACGAATACGGTTTCAAATTTATTAGTAATTTTATATTGGCAATCGCTTAAAATGATAGGTGGTTCAAGAATATTTGCATTGTGCAAATTTAACTATATCAATAAACAACACAGGACGCCCGCAACTAACATGTATTGAGACACTTCTATTTATTATATTTAAAATTGACGTGCATATTTTGCCTATAAATTATAAACTTCCGACACTGAACCTCAGTAAAAACGAAAAATGCACAGACCAAAAATAAGAGATGAACGATGTTTATGCAAGTGCTACTCATAAAAAGTAACGAGTCAATAGCAATAATCACACATTTTTTATAAATGATTATGTTTATTAATAGCCGATTTCCACAAAAACGTGTTATCCCATCGATAACAGGCTGACGCGATAGGTCTTGGATAGTGTTTCTACTGCACTGGATGCGTTTGCAATCCGCTGATCATTTGATTGTAAGGTTCAAAACTTCAGTAAACAAAGTAATAAATATTCTTTAATTTTAACCCACAGAATTTTTATTACAAGTGTAATTTCAAATAAGCATATGCACTTAATATGAAATCTCATGGTCGTGAAATCTCTTATACAAATAACAACTTCTAGAACTTGTGGCAGGTGGGTGCTACCTTGAGCAGCTCCCAAGGGCAAAATGTGCATTTGATACTTTGAATAATAGAATGAGGTCATCAGCGGTTACTTCGGTTTTGGTCGACCATCATCACAAATATGATAATGTAATAAAGTAATTAAGGTTCTTGACTCTTAATTATAAGGGCCAGCTGCCCTGGGCGCTGTCATGATTCTTGTATATTTTTTAAAAGAGCAAAATAAAAGTGAAGCTGGAAGAAACGTCATCATATATATAGAATATTATAAGCTTATGAAATTCGGCAATTCTTGGAATTGTTTTTAATATATTTGTCATTTTTATTTTCGCGCCATAATTTTGAAATTCTGATAGTTGAAAACAACTGTTTTTCTCAAAATTGAGCTAATAGCAACTTAACAACAACGAAATCTATAAAATTCTACCAAAAACGAGTTGGCACACCAACACGCGTTCATTCCAAACTCGGCTTTTTCCCACACCTAACAGCCCATGTCCCATACCTAACAGCCTATGCAAATAGCATAGAACTTGAATGTGCATCAGGCGATTTTCGATGTGAATGACAAACGCGTTAAACGCATCCAACAGTGGAAATCCACTATTAGTCATCAAAATGTATAAATATTATCGAAAGCTTATTATCGATTTTTTTGACTGTGAAAACTATGCAAGATGACATAGAAATAGCGAATTTCCACCATCAAGTTTTTTTTTTTTTTTATCGCAAACTAGCCTCCCAAGGTACTACTGCACTGAAGAATATAGTACAAGTATGCCAATGGCAAATTGCAAATTCTGCAAACGAACACATTTAACGCGAAACCAATAAAATAAAACCTTACACATTTCAGTACGGTTAAACAGAGTTGGCCAATTTGTCATACCAAGCGTACAATAAACCTGAAAAACGAAGTGGAAAAAGATATAGTAGGAAACCTATTTTTTTCTGTCTAGCTCTTTACAAATTGGTTGTCTGTTGTTTACCTGGGCCAAAAATATCGTAATTTGCCCGATGCACAATCATGCTATTTACATCGGCTGTTAGGAATGGGTATTAAGCCGTGAAAATTTAAATTCTAAATATCTTAAAAATAATCCTTAGAGCTGCAGTGTTTCATAAACTTCTAATATTCCTTATAAATAATAATGTTTCTTCCAGCTTCATTTTTTTTTTTTTTGCTTCTTAAAAAAATATACAAGGTTCAAGGTATGCCAGCTCCCAGGGACCCTCATATACAAAAATAAGCTCGCATCAAGAACTTAATTTATTTTATTATATTCTTATATATCTGTTGGTAGTCGACCAAAAAAGACGAGCCGTTGATTTCTACCAACTCAAAATACAGCATAATATTCACTCAATTGCAAAAAGTTCTGGAAGTTGTAGAAGTTTGATTACCCCTCCCTATTATTAATGTGCGTAACTTGCCTTTGAGAAATGCTCAATCTGATTCCACCCGAAACAAGTTCTAGGATTATTAAGTGCATATGCTTATTTGAAATTACAGCTGTCATAGAAATTCTGTTGGTTAAATTCAAAAATATTTAATATGCTGTTTATTGAAGCTCTGACGTTTGCAAATGCATGATCAGCAGATTACAAACGCATCCACTCTAGTAGAAAGATCATTCGCCTCTGTCTGATATCTGATTAACGTGACTTACTTTACTTAAGGTCCATTTCCACAATGTGAGAACGACACATATACCAAGTAGTAACTTTAGAAAAATAAATTTTTGACGTTCATTCAAAATATTATAGTTCAAAATTTTCTTTTAAATAAAAAATTATGTGTTTTAAGCTCAGTGTTATTTTTAAAAATTGCGAAAGAATTAAAATAAAAATGAGTGGCCCGAGGACTATGTCTTATGGCACACTAGCAAGACCCGAAAGCGTTTAGGGGGTGCTGGAGTGCATTTTTAAAGTATAATGTTGATTACCCAACTATTGTACGATTATCAACAAGGGTAAGTGACTAGTATAAGATGCTCGATCAAAATTTATAAAAAAAAATCCTTGATGAATCGCAAATGATCATGAATTGTCGTGTTTATATATCTTGCTGATTTTTAATGGGTTCTTTTTAAATACGTTTGGAAAACTTAATGCAAAACATGTTTCAATCTATTTAATATTTTATAGCTAAAAAAAAAATCCTTATAAACATTATTTAAATCTAAATCGGTTAAGTTAATCAACTGCAAGTGTAATTGTTTATAGTATTACTGTGCGAAAAAAAATATACCAATAGATCGCGCATTATCATGAATTTTCAAGCCAGTTCATGTGTAATTATGTAGTATTAATTTTTAGCCTCTTTGAAAAAAGTGGTCCTGAAAGGATCCAATTTGTTCAAAAAATGGCGTCCCACACATATGCATTTGTATCCTAGGGGATAGATAAAGAAAAATGAAGTAATCGTGCAAAATAAAAGAAAAAAATAACAATACCCTAAACAAAATGTCCTTTTCGTTTATAATGGACTCTTTGCAAGTGATGTAAAGCCTCCCAATGTCCATGCAAAATAACACGAATCGTGCCTTTGGTTTGATAATTTTTGTGGAGCTAGAACCTCGGCAAGTACCCAATAAAATGTTTTGTGAGTGCGCCAGTATTAGAGGGTGCACAACAATTTTAAAACTTTTGAAACTTGGTTTCTTCTTCAAACCGGACTATATCCTAAACAACAAATTTGCATATTTTCACTATGTTAAATTTGCTTTCCTTTTTGAAAAGTGCACTGAAACTAAACTTTTTACCCCATGTACCAATTAAAAATGTATTTATATAACGGACATAAGGAGGCATCTCTGACCCATTACCTATACATCTCATTGTAGGTATGAACGTACAGATATTTTAAATTTCTAAAACTCCCCCACCCATGACAACACAAATCGATAAGAATCGATATACATATAAGCATAATTTTAATGATATTTGTTATATTTTACATTTCGGCAAATTTTATTTCAAAGCGAATCTAAAATTAGCTGTGAATATTTTATAACGATCGGATAATTAACACTGAAGTTATAGCCGATTTCCACACAAACGCGTCGTCATTAATAACAGGCAAACTCGATAAGTCTTGAATGGTGTTTCTACTATATTGGATGCGTTGCAATCACCTGATTATTTGTTTGCAAGGGGAAAAACTTTAATAAACAAAATATTAAAAGTTCTTTGAATTTAACCTACAGAATTTGTATGACATATTTGTTTTTCAAATGAGCATATGCACTTAATATGAAATCTCAATATCGTGCTATGGTACGAATTACAACTTTTAGAACTTTTTAAAGGTGGGTGCAACATTAAGCATCGTCTAAGAACGATATATGCAGTTGATTTAAAATTATTGATGATGGTAACCAAGGATCCGTTTTATTTTGCTTTAACACTATCAGAAATATTATGTTATGTTAAAGTAAGAAAGAAACGACTCCCTATCTACTTTTGAAAAATTTTAATATTCGACTGGTTGTTCATATAGCAGCTATATATCAATTTGTATAATGGTAAAACTACATCGATCTGCTGAGTTTGGTTTTGATATCTTGAAAAACCAAAAAGGCTTTTCACACAAGCACTTTTTATGAAAGTGAGGTGCCTCCGAATATTTCTAGGAGAACTAAATAAGATTCTACAAATTGTACAAAGTCCGATTGGACTGAATCAACCATACAAACTACTTGCAATAACAAAACAACAATAACAATTTTTTTTTTATCAAGATAGCGTTAAGGCAAAGCCTTAAATTTTGCATAATAACAGACAGACGGATTTACGGTCATGACTCAGCTCGTCTCGCATACATTTCGTGGCCTAATTAAATTAACTTTTTGAAAGGATATATTGAACAAATTGGTTAGTGTAGACGAAAGGCACGTCTATATTTAAGTGGAAAAATAGAGGCTGAAGCAGGTCATCCATTGTCGAATTTCTTCGATGAACTGTTCGTCGAACAAGAATTACATTTGCCTCTAACTAATTTAAACATCATTTGAATATAATTTTCAGAGTGTTAACATGGCGGAAAACGACACAGTCATTGCCTTGATGTCTAATCATATTTGATTAGAGAAATTAAAACTAGTAAATTATTCACAAATTTAATTTTTTGTACATATTATTGGTATTGTTTAATTTTTTCTAATTTTTGTATTTGAATAGCTATTAGGGAGATTAATTAATCAAGTGGAAAGTGTTTGTATAACTTTGTTTTTCAAGATATCAAAACCAAACTTGGCATATCGGCCCACTATATCTTGTAGCTTCCATAGGAACAATCCGTCGAAAAATTTTAGTATGAAAATCTTATTTGTTCTCTTTTAAATATAAAAACGAAACTTGGCATATCGATGTAGAATTACGATTTGTACAATCTGACCAAGTGTAAATAAAATCGGACTACTATATCTTGTAGCTCCCATAAGAACAATCGGTCGATAAGTTCTCGTATTAATAACTTCTTTGTTTTTCAAGATATCAAAACAAACTTATTAATCGATGTATAATTATGATTTGGACAATCTGACCAAGACCAAAATTGGACCACTATATCTTATAGCTACAACAGGAACAATCATCGGTCGAAAAGTGTTCGTTTGCAAAACTTTGATTTTAAGAGATCTAAACCAAAGTCGATCTTCAAAATTGAATTAGGAGACTATTGCAAGGGTTTATAGCTTCCGTTAGCCGTTTCTTTTTTTGTTTTTTTTTTTTAATTTGAAATATGGTACTATCTCAATGAAGTGAGAACGAATCAAATATCGTCTGTGTTTATGCTGGGAAAAGGGTGAAAAACTGTTTGATGGTCGATTTTCGACCAATAGACGAATTTTTTATACAAATCTACATATGCAACTTAATTCGTTTTATTTAATTATATATTTATTTGTTTGTGGTCGACTAGAAAAAAACGAACCGATTACTACTACTCTATCTAAGTAACAACTGCGACAGAGATCTGCAGGGAGTAACTCAGCTTTTGAATGCATTCTAAATGCGTTAGTGGAATGATGTTCACGTTCACAAAAAAAAAAATTATACTCAATTGCACAAGCAATTTTCACTATGTATTGAGTATGACTGCCACACTCACTCCACTTACTGTCTCTCTCGCTCTAAGATATAGGTCGGCGCCTGCTCTCGTCACGTGTTCATTAACCATTGCTCACAGGTATGTATTTATATATAACTATTTATACATATACTAGCTTGAACTGCGCGCGTAAATCATAAATCAAAAGGCAAATTTATCATATTCTACAATATCACTATGATTGCAGCCTAAAGGTTTGACCTTGAATTTTTTTAATAAGAACATCCGTGTGCACAATACCCGAGTGTTACAAACCCGCTTCATAAATAAACCGACTTCAAAACCGTTTTACCCGTCAAATTATGTTTATAGAATGCAACATAGTCCCATCCGCCAAGCTATGTTAATAGAATATTGATCATTGTTATTATATAGTAAATCGACACTGTTAACCAAAAATCAACATAGTAAGTTAATAAAGTTGAATTAATCACAATAATAACCGTAACCATTTAGGCATTGCATAAGCAAAACCTTTAATTCACTCGCGAAGATTTTATGTCTGTCACTCACTCTCTCGCGTTTTTATAGCCGATTTCAACACAAACGCTTCATGTCATCGATAACAGGCTCACTCGATAGGTCTTGGATGGTGTTTCTACTGCACTGGATGCGTTTGCAATCCGCTGATCATTTGATTGTAAGGGTCAAAACTTCAGTAAACAAAGTAATAAATATTCTTTAATTTTAACCCACAGAATTTTTATTACAAGTGTAATTTCAAATGAGCATATGCACTTAATATGAAATCTCATGGTCGTGGAATCTCTTATACGAATAGCAACTTCTAGAACTTGTGGCAGGTGGGTGCTAACTTGAGCAGCTCCCAAAGGCAAAATCTGCAGTTGATACTTTGAATAATAGAATGGGGTCATCAGCGGCTACTTCTGTTTTAGTCGACCATCATCACAAATATGATAATGTAATAAAGTAATTAAGGTTCTTGACTCTTAATTATAAGGGCCAGCTGCCCTGGGCGCTGTCATGATTCTTGTATATTTTTTAAAAGAGCAAAATAAAAGCGAAGCTGGAAGAAACGTCATCATTTATATAAAATATTTTAAGCTTATGAAACTATGCAGTTCTTGGAATTATTTTTAATATATATGTCATTTTAATTTTCGCGCCATAATTTTGAAATTCTGATAGTTGAAAACAGCTGTTTTTCTCAAAATTGAGCTAACAGCAACTTAACAGCAACGCAATCTATAATATTCTACCAAAAACGAGTTAGCACACCCAGCGTTCATTCCAAATATGCAAATAGCATTGAACTTGAACGTGCATCAGGCAAGTTTCGATGTGAATGGCAAACGCGTTCAACGCATCCAACAATGGAAATCCACTATTATGCTCCAGCTGGTACGCGCAACATACAACGCACAATAAATAAGAATTTCGTTAATGCAAATAAATGCAAATAGACAAACACAAGCATCCGAATATATTTTTAACAAAATTAATATTTTTTACTTTTAAAAAATTTATACCTTGACTTATAAATAAAAAGTAAAAAAGAAGGTAATAATAAAAATTAAAAAGAAAAAAACATGTACTTAATAATTAACCCGGCTTGAAAGATCTCAAGCACCTGCACCACCATCAAATGCAATTTTCACTAACTTCCGAATTATAAAATGAATACTTTTGTACTTTTAGACTATTTTTACTTGACTTATAAATAAAAAAGTAAAAACAAAAAGAAATAATAAGAATAATTAAAAACAAAAAAAAAACAACATGTTCACACCTGGACTCGAACTCGGTCCTTCACAATTGCGTGGGCCATCTCAATCATATGCGCCAACGCTGAGGTCGTTAACGGACTGGCAAAGTCTGTATATAGCGGTTGATAGAAAATTGGCATTTTCAAATGCATGTAATAGCCTTTTTTAAATGCAATTTTCATAATTTTCACAAGTTACCGCATATATTTTTAATCAAATTTTTTCAGAGTACGCACCTACGCCCTCATACAAAGCTATTGCCACAAATTTCAAGTTTCTAGCTTCTACCGTTTGGCCTGTGGGTGATTCGCCAATCAGTCAGGTTGAACTCTTTTAGATATATAGATTATATAGATATAGACAGAAAAGCGATATTGTTTATGCTTTCGCACCTCTGCGTTCTGCTTACAGATTCAGAGTTTACAGATTTAACAAACTAATTATCTAAATCAACGGTGGTGCAAGTGCTTGAGATCTTCCAAGCAAGTGTTGGGTCCCCGGTTCGAATTCGGGTTTAAGTCCATATTTTTTTTTTTTTTTTAATTCAAATTATTACTGTTTTTTTTTACTTTTTATTTATAAGTCAAGGTAAAAATTGTTTAAAAGTAAAAAAATATTAATTTTATTAAAAATATATTCGGAAGTTTGTGTTTGTGTATTTGAATTTATTTGCATTAACGAAATTCTTATTTAGTGTGCGATTTGACTTAAATTGTATGTCTGTATATAGGTTCCGCGTACTAACTGGAGCTTAAAAACGCGAGAGTGTGAGTGACAGATATAAAATATTCGCGATTGAATTAACGATATTGCTTATGCAATGCCTAAATGGTTACGGGTAGTATTGCGATTAATTTAACTTTATTAACTTACTATGTTGATATTTGGTTAACAGTGTCGATTTACTATATCATAACAATAATCAATATTCTATTAATATAGCTTGGCGAGTGGGACTGTGTTGTATTCTATAAATATAATTTGACGGGTAGGACGGTGTTGGAGTCGGTTTATTTATGAACCGGGTGGGTAACACTCGGATATTGTGCACACTGGTGTTCTCATTAAGAAAATTCAAGGTAGAACCTTTAGGCTGCAATCATAGTGATATTGTAGAATATGATAAATTTGACTTTTGATTTAATTTTTTTTGGAGTGAAGGCGTAGCAACACGCGCCGGGCAAGCTAGTATATATATATATATATATATATTTCGTAATTGCTCTCCAATAGGATAGTTAACAACTTTTATAAGGTAAAGCGTTGAAGTGGAAAATATATATATATATATAAAATATATATATATATATATATATATATATATTTTCCACTTCAACCCTTTACCTTATAAAAGTTGTTAACTATCCTATTGGAGAGCAATTACGAAACTTTTTATATTTGGTCACGGCTTAATTTAATTAAAGCTATATTCAGGTTATATTGTTCTACCTTCTTTCAAAAACAGTTGTTTTTTATTTTTTATCATCATAATTTTGCCTTACTTTATCTTGATTTATATTATGTTTTTATATTCCATTTTCGCTTAATATAAATAAGGTTGAAAATGTATTTACTAAATAATAATAAGTATTTCTACAAAATCAAAACAGAAACAACGATCTATACCACACAACAACATTTCCCAGAACAAGTTGTCGTCAGGCTGCACAATGTGCTGAAAATAAACTCCCTTTCTCGCATTGTGTATTTCACTACATTGAGAGTGATTGCCATTTTTCATGGGTAATGTCATGGTCACGGTACATTTTGTGAGTGAAATTGCTTGATCGTTTACAATGCCCATTCACGCTCTTTAACATATGCTTCACACATACGTGAGTGAATTCATGGGTGAGTATCACTCAATATGTACCTGAGTGAACACTCATTCACTCATATTCACTGTGCGTCGTACTCGTGTTGTTTCGTATTGTTTTTATTGAGTATGTTCACTAGCCGTTTTTTCACTCACTGCAGATCTCTGATGTGCAAAAAGTTCTAGCATAATCCTATGGTAATTCTTACAATAGCACGACATTCAAATTTTATATTAAGTGCAATTGTCATAAAAATTCTGTAGTCTTAATCTATAAAATATTTATAATATTATTTTGTATATACAAGTTTTGCTGCTTACCAACAATCGATCAGCTGACTGTAGAAAGCCGCTTAAGTGAAAATCGGGTATAAGTGATCCATTTTAGATTGCATGATATGTGTTTTGTTTCCATGGCACAAAGTCGCTTGAAACTCACAGACCTTGCGCCATAGCTATTTTATTTATTATCGATTTATATTATTAATACTGTAACTTATCGTTCTGCAGTTTTTTACTTACTTTTTTATGAACTAGGCGCATTATAATTTAATTTTCTCAGTTGTGTTACATTTTGAAAATAAAATATTTGAAATATAATGTTGTATGGAATTGTTAGTATTTGCTGGATTCCATTTGCGGGATTTATTTCTTTTCTGATACTTTTATCTGCAATCAACAAATCTGTGGGTGTTCGAAAGGCATACGTGACAATTCTTTTAAGGATATTTGAGGTAAATACAGCGCACATCACACTCATATTTATATATATGTACGTACGTATGACTTGCCTACATAGCAATACATATAACATTTATACTTTTTAGTTTTGTTTGTTAGAATTAAAGTTCATAAATATAGCTAGCTTTAATAGTAATGCATCTATATTAATGATATTGTCAGATTGGCATTTTAAAATCATGAATCGAAAATTCCCAGTCAGGTTACATGAGATATTAACTTTATTATTTGACATACATATATAAAGATGTATATATATTGTTCTGGACCATATGTTATGTCGATTGCTTTGCCATGTTCTCTTGTTTTGTTCCATGACTGTAATTGATCCCGCCTGTTTCAAAAGTCTTCCAACCCCGCCAGTTTAGTGGTGTTTAAAAACTATCTCGCCCGTTCCACAATCCTTGTATTTAAATGGGGTATTCAGTTATTGTTTATTTGGGCTTTTATGTATGCAGTTTGTCCAGTATAGTGATCGACCTTGTATATAAAATTCTTATGCACAATCAGCTGTTTAAAAGTTTTTTTTTTCGCTTTTTAGCAACTTTTTCCTGTAAAAAATTTAGATTAAGAGGTCATTTAAATGTTAGTTAAAAATCTCCATATTTTTTCTGTCCTTTAAATCAGCACTTTAGGAATTAAAAGCAAACGAAATAATTTGTGAAATTGAAATGATTAGAGATTGGTGACTATCACGAGTTAGTTGCATATATTTATTATTATTATATATATTATGGTGTTCCCAAAACCAATTTGGTACTCTGCTTTAAGAAAATGTGCTTGCATAACACGTCAGTTTTTAATAGGTGAATGCTCAATACATAATTTCCAGCAAACAGTAGTAAAGTTAAAGGACTCTAATTACAGTAGGTGGTAACACACAAATTGTATTCTCTGGCAAACTTACTTTTTTTGATACATATGTAGCCCTTTATGACGAAAAACCACTTTAAACATTTTTTTATGGTGAGACTATTTTTAACTCTGGTATATTTTTTTAACCTTTTTTTCAGGGGCGAGCCTGCAGTTTTGATCATTTCTCGGCAATCTCATAATTGATTTAAGAGGGCTTTACGTTAATTGAGAGCTAATAAATATATCCATTAATCATTCATATACTTTCTTAAGTTTAAATCACTAGTTCTTCAACTATATAATTTTAGATTAAGAAAATTATGATTTTTTGTGTGGTATTTATTACGATTTTTTACTTTAAAATTCGAGGAAAAGTCGAAAAAATGTTGCTGCATCTACTGTATCTACGCCGTCGCTTTATCGATTTCAAAGAATAATATCTTAAATGTCGTCTAATTAATGCAGCTATGTAAATGAAGTGAAGAAGAAAAGGTTTAATCAACTTATCCTCAATTTTTAAAGTGGAAAAAAAAATAAAAATTACCACATAAAAAATCATAATTTTCTTAATTTAAAATTATATAGTTGAAGAACTAGTGATTTTAACCCAAGAAAGTATTTGAATGATTAATATATATATTCATTAAGCTCTGAGGAAGCGAAAAGCCCCTTTAAATCGGTTATAATATTGCCAAGTAATTGTTATAACTGTAGGATCGTCTTTAAAAAAATCTTTAAAAAATATACCAAGCTTAATACTTAAAAATTTTTTAAAGTGGTTTTTCGTAATCTAGGGCTCCATATGTATCAGAAAAGTAGTTTTGGTAAAGGATACAAAAAAAGAAGATAAATTTTGTTACATAGTGTTACACTAGTTTACAGCAAAAAAGGAGCTGGGCTCCAATAGACTACTCTTGATGTATTTTCGAGCGCTGATTTCGAAAATCCAAACCATTTTTTTTTTTACAAAGAATGGTTTTCGAGAAAACCGCAAATAGCTAGTTTTTTGGCAGTCTGTCGACTTATTTGTTCATATCTACATCATATCAATGTGAATTGTTTCTTTGGTGTTTTTACTAATTGCTGAATAACTACCACATTTATTGACCGATTTGGACAAATGTATAATTAAAATATTCTTAAAAGAAGTGTCTAACATATTAAATTTATAAGTATTTAAACGAATTTTTTAAATTTTTAAAAGACCAATTAAAATCAGCAATTTTTCAAAAATGCAAAATAAGTTCACATGTTTTAATATTGAGAATTTATAATGACATCAATTCGCATTTGATCCGCATAAACGGCATACCGTTAGAAAGGGGATACAATTATCTATTAAAATGCGAAATGTGCTTTAAGATCAAATAATATCTGATGTAGATATAAATAAATTAGTCCAAAGACTGCCAAAAAACTAGCTATTCGCGGTTTTCTCGAAAACCATTCTTTGAAAAAAAAGTGGTTTGCATTTTTGAAATCAACTCCCAAAAATACATCAAAAAAAGTATATGAGAGCCCAGCTCCCTCGATTAAAAAAATTTTTAAACTAGTCTTATTATAGGTTTTATTATAAAAGTCACAAAAAAAGTTTTTTTTTTTTATATTATTTTGATTTTCACGAAATAATAATTAATTTCGAGCTATAGCTTAGAACACAACCGATAATCTTAATTGAATCATTAATAAAACATCTTTTATAAATAAATTTTGCCTTATCGTCGGCCATATTGGCGTTTTGAAACTACATAAACTCGCCAGTTTATGACGCTCGCCAAACGGAAATATTGTGGAGGTACAAAAGCATAACATTTTCGATTGAATAAATAAAAATAAAGTAATCAATTACGGTCTCCCGGTATATTTGGCTTGGTTCGCCTAATAAAAACAAATTTTCAGCTCCGATCCTTAGGCGAGTATGTCTGAGGTCGGAAAGTTGATCATCGATCTGAAGGAGTCGTGCTGTGGTTTACCCGCCAGCTACTATTTTGTGTATACGAGATGTAGATAAACAAAGCACCTTAAAATTTTTTTTAGGTAGTATGGTACTTAAAAAGCTGGGAGTAGGCCGTGAAATCAAATATTTAGACGGTTTGTACTGCGGCATATGTGCAAGTTAATTTGACATCACATGTATAGAAATTGATATTGATACTTATTTTAATTATATTTTCGATTTCTTTTACTTTTAGTTTGGTCGTGTTAGCATAGAGACGGCATCAAAAGGGAACCAAAAGGTACCTATAGAAACTATAGGTACTGATCAAAAGTTAGATTTGGAATCTGTGGATGATATAGACTCAAAAGAAATATCCAATGGAACCGTGCTGATTACTCGAGATGCTGTACTTCTTCCTCAGGCTCAAGAATGTTCTGATAAGCAAAATACAATTAAAAAGGTAACTAAATATTTTACACATTGTAAAAAATTATAAATCAACAAACATAATACTAATTAGTATAAAGTAGTATTTGAATAGAAGCATTAATTTTCATTTTTTTATGAAAAAAAAGTTGCGCCTACTTAACTACACAATAACACTTATTTGTAAATGCGCTTAAAGCGTGAATTTCACTTAAAATAAATTCTTTAAGTTTTTCTTTTTAAAATATATTTTTTTGTGAAAGTTGTTCTTTGATGGACGGATGTCAACCCCTAAAATAAAAATAAGCATCAGATCAGTATAAATTTAGAAATAGTTTAAGTTTATTATGCTTATTGCTAAAGGTAAATAAAATTTATGGCTTGAGACCAGTTTTGTGGCTCGTCAGTTTTTAAAATTTAAATCTATTATAGCCCATTTATTATATCATATCAACATTGCACAACATATTTGTCTCAATAAAGTGGAAATAAATATAGAATTCGAAAAAGTGCTACTAGTGACGTCTATTGGAGGTTTTGGATTGTGGACTGATAATCTGCAGTTTTTTGAGAAAATTTCAGGTACAGCTTTGAGCCAATTTTCGCCCACTTCAAGCGATTACTACCGGATAAAATTTGCTGTACACAATGTTAAAACCCTGCCAGCTTCAAAAAAAAAATATTTTTAAACATGTTATGCTTAATGTTATTTGAGAATGAGAATGTCACTTCCTTTAATTGAATTTCACTGACTGTATATCATATAGCTGCCATAGGAACAATCGAAGACATTTTATTTTCATGAAAAGCGTTTGTATGAAAAAATTTTTTGTTGCACAGAGACGTTTGGGTGTCTTCATCAATGTCCAGGAGGTTGAAGCATATTGTTTCTAGTGCCTTAGTAGAAGTGGACCTCAACCTTCCCGTAATGCAGTCAAGAGACTGCCGTTGGGTCCGTTCCATTAGCTTCAAGTGTGTGGATTTCTTCGTGGCCTGCCACCATACCAGGATTCCATAGAGCCGAATTGGACGCACTAGTGAAATGCAAATCCAATGCATAAGTCCTGTTGAAAAGCCTCAAGTTTTCCTCTCTGTTGCTTTTTCACCCTTTCTTTAACATTGAGTCATAGGATTCCTGCATGTCAGTTTGCTGTCCAGAACTCCTGCTATATATGTAGTGTCTTTCTTGGGTATAAGCGAGATTCATTTCAGTTAGGGCGGATTCCACCGCGGTATCTTGTATCTCTTGGTGAAGATAATTAGGTCCGTCTTGTCCGCATTAATACCAAGTCCGGTTTCTGTGGCCCATCTTAGTAATTTGTTCAGTGTGTGGCACAATGATTGAGCTGAGGGTCGATGGACAAGATATGAAGTTCCAGTAGTTTTTCTTATGTTTTTAGCATGAATGAGAATAGGCCTGTAGTCTTTTAGTTGCACGTGACTGCACTTGCCCGCTTTGGGCAGAACCACAACAAGTGCTGTCCTCCAGGTCACAGGCACGTAGCCGTGTATTAGACATGCTATAAATATAAGTTGAACCATAGGATGACATAGTCATCTGTAAAATGGCCGAAAAGATCCCGTACAATCCTGTGCACCAAAAAGGACACATATAGCTTCGCGGCTGTTTTCCTTCCATCTTCCGTCACCTCTTTTCAGTTGACTCCGTATGGTTGGCTGACTCGAGAGCAGCTTCCGGAGTCTCTCATTTTACTGTGATCTTCTCTATGCCGAAACAGAAGGTTCTCTCTGCATCTCTTTTCGCTATCTGAACTTTTTTCTTAAAATGGCGTAGCCTGATCTTGTATTCGTCCCAGATAATCTCTTCTTCCGCTTGTTTTGCAAGCTTGGAAGGTTTCCTGGATGTCTTTCCTTTGTTCTTTAAGCTTAGGACTCCACCAAGGCTTAGTGCTCTTTATGCTGTTTTTCTGATTATGTGTGGTGTGGATAGCTTCCGAACTTGACTAAGTTTGTATTCCGGAGATTCCTGAATGCACTTCATTTGGGAGTAAAGTCAAATATAAGTTTAAATTGTATGTACCTGTGGTCTGAGAACGGGTTTCTTTCGAAGACTCTCCATTCTACCACTTGTGTACCTATTTCAGTGTTACCTTCAGTCAGTGTTAGATCTAGGATGTTGAATGAGCTTGGTCCCATATATGTGGGTACCTCTCCAACGTTAGCTAATTCTAATTTAGTTTGTAATACAAAACAAACTTTGTATTAAGAAGTTATGTCATTGATGTCCAGACTGCCCCTCACGGAGTGATGTGCGTTTGTTCCGATGATGAGGGGCTGCTTCTTCTGCAGGGTGCTATAAGCAATGGGTAGTCCTTGTGGCCATTTAGCTTCACGACGGTGAGATCATCCGTGCTGTTATTAGTCATGTCATAAGAATAGATGCCTTTCTTTACTAGGATGGCTGTTCTAATTTTACCTACTGTGGTCAGGTAGAAAATTGTGTAGCTAGCTGACTTTATCCCAGACTTAAGCCTTACTACCCGACGCCAATCTAGTCTAATGCCACATCTGCGGACCCTTCCTCCAGGGTTAGAAGTTCCGCTGACGATAGCTTGCTTATGCAAGTTGATCTGCATGGCTGATTGAATCCTACTGCTTCAACGGCCTCAGAATGTTTTTGAATAAATACGTGTTGTTTTCACCAACTCCAGCTTGGCAACCTCCCGCGGGTTGGCCATGGCAGCCACGGTGTCGGTGACCCACGTCAGGGTAAGGTCTTCTCGACAGTTTAAAATCCTGGTATATGAATATACCTTTTGATCTAGGTCTGAGCGCTACTCGTCCGGTCCCATTAATGTTGTGACTTTGAAATTGGTGAGAGGAGTCACGTAGTCTACCACTGAGTTTCATAGCAGAGGTGATAGGACTCCGCCTTGCGGCGTGGCTCTATTCGCCGCCCTAGTTTTGGATGTAGTTCCCCTCTCGGCACTGACTTTTCTGCAGCTCTACAGATTGTGTATCCACGCGTCTATATCAGAGTGGGATGCCGTAGCTTTCACGATTCGCATAATAATTTCCGTTGACACCTTGTTGAATGCCCCAGAGATGTCTAGAAGTACGCCCATAACGTATTCTTGCTGGTGGAGTGCCTTTCAAATTGTGGCTACTAGGGAGTGTACATTGTCTCTTCGGTTATCTCCTGATTCCGTATCTATCTGGAGTACATCTGGTTCAGTGACTTATATGCAGCTAAGAAAGTGCGTATCCACAAGAGCGCATATCGCTTCCCTACTGCTTTCCGTCCATCTTTCATTCTCAGTTTTCAGCTGACTGTGTATGGTTGGCTGCCTCGAAAACAGCTTCCGGAGTCTCGTAGTTTCTGTGACCTTGTCTATGCGGGAGCAGAAGGTTAATCATGAGTCTCGTTTTGCCTTTTGAACTTCTTTCTTAAAATTGCCGAGCAGTATTTTATATTCGTTCCAGATGATCTCTTCCTCCGCTTGTTTGGCAAGTTTGAAAAGATCTTGTACATTCTTTTTTTGTGTCTTGAGCTCTCGAGTCCATCAAGGTTGGCGTGGTTCTCTTTTTGCTCTTAGTCGGTTTGCATGATACATTATATGCACCGGTAAGATGGTGTACGAACACTTCTATGGTTTGCTCTATATTCTCCTTTGTCGAGATTATTGCCACTGCTTGTAACTTCTTCTCCATTGTCTTGCAGAATTTCTCCCAGTCTGTATTCCGGGGATTTCCGAATACAGTTTGGCGATGAGTATAATCGAATTCTACATTGAATTGGATGTACTTGTGGTCTGAGAAGGAAGGTCTCTCAAGAAACCTCCAATCCGCTACTTTTGTTCTGATCCCTGATGCGAGCGTTAAGTCAAAAATGTTTGATGAAGTGGGGCCCACATAAGTAGGTTCTTCACCAACATTTGCTATTCTTATGTTAGTTTATAATATAAAAGTTAGGAGAGACTTGCCTGTGTCGTTTATATTTGAACAGCCCCACACGGTGTAATGTGCATTGGCGTCTGTTCCGGCGATTAGGACTATGAGATCATCTGTGCTGTAATTGAACATTAGGTAAGAAAGCCTTTTCTTAAAAGGATGGCTGCTCTAGTTCTACTTACTGCCGTCGTCGTGTAGAATATGCTGCAACTGGCTGACTATAGTCCGGAGAGCTTGTTTCCAGCTACCAACCAATGTTCCTGAACTTCTTCGCTGACACCAACTTACTTTTATGCAGTTTTAGCTGTGGGACCCTTAGCCGCATGGATGCGGTGGCTTGAATACCATCGTCGCATCGCCATCCTCTTCGTTGCTGGTGACATCGGGATTGGCTACAGGGCCCATATCCTCGATGTCTGTGGGTTGCCTCCAGCATGGACACAAGGTTTAGTTTATGCTCTACGTCACCAGTCTGTAGCGTGTTTTTATTTTCTTCATCGGGGTGACGTTACTTGAGACGCAAGTATACGCTACCCACGCCCCACGCCATCTTTCCGTACCTTGGATACTGCAGATTCTCGACTTCCTTGCTGCAGGAAGGGACAGCATATGATCCTGCAGCTCGGGCTAACCGACATAAATGACCTGCCAATCAGCAGACGGAATCTCCGGATTCTGCCATTTCAGCAGCTTCAACGCCTGCTCCTTTGACACAATTCGCGGGAAGAGCACTTTCGCCTTTGGCACGGACGGAATACATGTTCTGTCCACTACCTATAGCTTAGCACCCTCCCATGGGGGCAACCGTTGCAGTCGCCTACTTCAAACTAGGGTCGTCCCTGCAGCTCAACATCTTATCGCCGTAGAGCCAACTTGCACCAACAAAAGTGGGGGTGCGGCACTTGGCGTCTCCATTCTTTTAAACATCGTCTCGAGCAGCTTGGTCTCCACCAACTTCCACTGCTCTGGCGACAACTGTCCATTTGGGTCGCTTTTGTCGACGAGAGCCACGACAAGATGTCGTTTGGCCACGTCGCTGGCAGAGTCTGGACTTCTTAGCGGGCACTTCAATCCTGACTGACCATTTGCACCTCGAACTTGTTGGCGTATTTCCCACTTGGTAATACTCACAATTTTCACATTAGGGCACCGAAACACTACTAGTAGAAGCAGAGCGCCTTTTCGCCAGTCTACCCCTAATGCGATTCACCGGCTATTTTTCTGTACATATCTTTGACAATATCGAACATGCATGTCGAAAAAAAAGAAAAGCAAGATTTCTACCATCTCTTCGCGAACACCTCCACTAACGTCGAACAATTCGCCGAGCCGAGCCAAGTTTGTGCACATGAACCCATGAATTTAATAAGTACATTTAAAAATGCCATATCGGGCGTGTTTGTAGAAATGATTAAATATCCGGTCTCTTTATTGATTTATATGATTAATATCTTAAATGACGCCCAATTAATGCAGCTATGTAAAAGCAGAGGAGAGGAAAAAAAAAAAAAAATTTTCGACTTTTCCTCGAATTTTAAAGTCAAAAAATCGTAAAAAATACCGCACAAAATATCATTTTCTAAATTCAAAATTAAATAGTTGCAAAACTAGTAATTTAATCTTAATAAAGTATATGTATGATTAATGGACCTATTCATAAGCTTTCAGAAAACGAAAAGCATTTGAAAATCTCGAGTAAAAATCTGCAGGCTCGCCTCTGAAAAAATGCTTTAAAAAAAATACCAGAGTCCCCTAGTGTTCATAGCCTGCCGCCAGGCCCCTCGAACAATGGCGCAGGTCGCAGTAACACCGACTAGCCGAAGCTGTCAGAGAATACCGTACCATTGCCTTAGCTAGACACTGCAATACCTTGGTTATAGGTGCGCACGTGACACTAAGTATTACCCGTTTAATCCGAGGTAAATACAGTCCCCATTGCCCAACCGGCACCCGCAAAATTCGAACAGTAGTTTAAATAAAAACAGGGTGTTTTTAAACGTTGTAAAGGTTGTGTATTTTGGCTGTGACTTGTGCGAAAGTTTCGCGCTTCAATCAATTGAGTATGTAACCGTACAAAAGATTAGCAAATACTAATTGGTCAAACTACCGAAGGCAAAATGCAAGGCGACTGCTGAGCGATCGTACTGAGAGCTGCAGGCAAGCGTCACTCAGCAGTTGGAACGTTACATTAGAATAGATTAAGAGAATTTACATAAATATTAAGCAAAAACAAAAGATACGAGATTCTGAGCTTATAATTATACATTACAACGGTGCATATTTGAGTTAGGCTGGTTAAACTGCTGCTGCTCCCGACACCCCCTTTTACCCAGTTTTAATGGCACAAATGAGCACCAAGAGTAATATAGAGGGCACGTCATAATAAACCCTAATAAATAATCGGTTGAAAAATAATTTGTTTGTATAAAATACAAAATTATTTTGCAATATATTCAAACCAAACATCATCCCAGTTTCAAGTTATATTATACCATTTGAACCTAGCTCCAATAAATTTTTTTTAAAGAAGTATATACATTCGACTCCCCGTATATGTTAAAAAATTTTATTTTAATAAAATGGACTTGAAGCAAATTTAAATTTAAGGATATACCAAACCTTTGCTTTTAAATATATATATATATTTTTTTAAACTCATAAGAGTCACACATTTGTAATCTTTCTTAATAAATATTGCAGTTGTTTTGTTAATACAAATCAAACAATAAAGTTCGATAAATAAAATAACAATATATGTTCCCTTTTTAAAAACATTTATAGTTGTAAATTTAACCTTTTTATTAAAAATTATCTATTCATTTTCAGGAAGAAATGAATTTTGATTTTGAAAATTGTTTGGATTACGTGAAATCTGGCGTAGAAGCTATTATCGAAGATGATGTGACATCGCGTTTTGAGGCTGAAGAGTTAAAAAGCTGGAATATGCTAACTCGAACCAACCGTCATCACGAATTCATTTCTTGGAAAATAACACTAATATGGATGGTTGGATTTGTAATGCGGTATTTTATTTTAATGCCACTACGCGTCTTGGTCTGCTTTATTGGTGTACGTATATTTATAAACAAACATTTAAAATAACATTATAACATATGTGCGGTTCAACACGCCAATTTTACAGGCGTGTCAGTATAATCTTAAGAGATTCTCTCATCGACAACAAACCAGTCTAGAAAAGCCGTAGGTGTCAGAAAAGCTCTACAAAATTCTTTTTTTGAATGACATTGTTCACATTGTTAGATTATGAAGCGACTTTATTTTTATTTTTAACTTATTTCAAAATTTTAAGAGCTATCAATTGTATATAATTGTATGTGAAAATATTATATATGAAGTTGAGCCTTTAATGTTTTAACACCAAAATATATTTTAAAACGTATAAATTGTTAGTGCGGAAGATTTAACAAAATGTAGCACAGATCTGTCATGACGGTCTGTGACTGCCAAATATCAAATCGCACAGCACACAAATGAATAAAATAAATGGACAGAATATGCCAATTTTAGGCTTATTTGCCAGTGATCTTTTGCCAAAGAGACAATGGAGGGAAGAGAGTATACGTCAGCTACCGTCAAAATGCATCTGCAGCAATTCTATTTCCTTGACAACAAAGTTTCGTAATATGGAATGACAGCTTTTAAAGATGAAACGCATCATTATACTTATATCCTTGTACACATGCAAAGTTATTCAATAACATTTAAAATTTGTTCGTATTAATTCTAGTTAATATATATTTTGTCTATCGAACAAACTTACCTAAACCATATTTTTGCTCACTTCAAAAATTGAATCGAACAATTTCGTAATTAATTCTGATTAAAACCAAGAAATAAACCGCTATCTTTGGCACGCCTTAGCTATATATCCTTGAAATGGTATTCTAATGAAATTTTTAATACTCGAGCGGTTGTTCCTATGGCAGATTTATGGTATAGTGGTCCGATTTTATTCAAACTTTATCAGATAGTAAACAACCAATTTTTATATCGATATGGTGACTTTGGTTTTAATAGAGAATATCAAAATTCTTTTGCATAGAAGAACTGATTGATATAATTTTGATCAAATATCGTCAGATTGTATAAATTGTTATTCTACATCGAACTGTTGAAATTGATTTTGATAGCTTAAAAAACAAAATAGTTAAATATCGCCTAAGCTCATCGTGCTGATCAAGTATATACAATGCCCGACAACGGACTCAGCATAGCCATCAAGACTCCCCAAATTAAATTTTTTCATCTGAAAAGACTAAACGTTCCCACTCCTTGGTCCCGGTCATATTCGATTGACAGAAATCAAGACGTTGCGTCTTACATAGGTATGGGCATTTCCTAAGAATAGGAAAATAAATTTAGGGCAGCGTTTAATTTTTTTTGATACTTGAAGATTTGCGTGAACACACTCTCTTTTAGACTTTATTTTTATCCGAAGCATTTGCTGTTCCCATATTTACTTAATTTAATTGTGAATTTAATTGAAGTGATCAAATTAAATAAAATTTATCTTTCATAAGTCTATTTAACAACTTACAAAAAAAAAAAAATTCCATGTACTGATACAATATATATTTAAACATTTTTTTTTGTTTTTTGTACATATTAATTGACATTTAACAAGAAAGAAAAGGCTATCTTATACACTTGCAATGGTCTTTTAAAAAAATTACGAATACTTTTGCATAGAATAACTTATTTTTGAACAATTGTTCCTATGGCAGCTATATGTTTTAGTGGTCCGATTTTATTTAAACTTAGTCTGATTGTACAAATCGTAATTCAACATCGATATGCCATCAAACAAAAAAGTTTTTTATACGAGTACTTTTCGACCGATTGTTCCTATGGGAGCTATAAGACATATTGTTTCTATTTTGTTCAAACTTGGTCAGATTGTACAAATCGTAAATATGCATGGTTTTGTCCGATCGGGCTGACTTTGACATACAAACTACATACAATATCAAACTCCATCTGTGCCAAGTTTCATCAAGATAGCTCAAAGATAAAGCCAAAAAGCTTTCATAGAAACAGACGGACATAACTTTATCGACTCAGCTCGTCTTCCTTATCAAGAATATATATCCTTTTTTGGGTCGGAGACGTCTTCTTGCATAGAATGCATTACACATTTCGAGAAAAAATTATAATATCCTTTTGCAAAGATATATAAAGTTCAGGATACTAGAGTTTTTCTAAAAATGTTGCATTGTTTAAACGACGAACAATTGGAAATTTTTACAGAAATATCAAAAGTTCTCACTTTGAAATTCACTAATAATGTATGTATTTGTCAACAGATTGAAAAAAGTTTTGTTTATGTTTTTGCAGCTAGTATCGATTAAAAATGGGTAAAAAGAGGCAACTGTGACCAGGTCCAGGTAACATGTTGTTAAATTTGTTTTCTGTCAATAATTCGGGGTAGAAGAATGTTTAAATACCAGATATTTAATATATTAAAATATTACCGTTTTTTTTTTTTGAGATTGATTTTTAATTAAAAATATTTTTTATTGACGATTTTCCCTAAATCTCTGGTTGAAGCACTACAGACTTTATGCGCAGTTTTCTGTGACACCTACGAATTGAAATTTGGTTTGAATTTGGTTAGTTGAGATTTACATAATAGCACTGTTAATGTTTTAACGATTTATGTCTCTCATTTTCTTAACGAAAGGCCAAACGTTTTCAATGATGCTTCGATCAGGGCTTTGTGGGAGCCAGGGAAGTACCACCTGATTTAGGAGCTTCAAAAATTTTATAGGTATTATTTAATTTACCCTTATGACATCGAGCATTGTTGTGTTGTAATATCCAGTCGTCCGTTGAAAATAGTCTATTTACTGATGTAAAAGCATGCTCATTATGGATATCGCGATGTTCTGTTTGATTTAGCGTCCCATTGATCGATATCAAGTTTCCAAATCCATAGTAGCGTAGGCACCCCCAGAACATCACAGTACCACCATCAAACCTGTTCATTGGCTAGACTGCTAATCCTTTTGATTTTTTCTGAGATGCATAAAACGCTTTCCAAATGATCCATGAAATTGAAATGCAGCCGTATCCGGTCTATAAAACATTAAACAAAAAGATAGGCTTCTTAATATACTCCAACAAGCAAGACGATTTGACCTTGTTCGTTAAGGTTATGTCAACCACTTTCATAAACAACGACAACATACGAGTTGATATCAGCTTCTTTTGTATTGCGACGTTGTGTAGAATCGCTAATTTGTTCCAAATTAAATTTCTTGATACAGCGGTAATTTTAACGGGGTTTATAGTCGAATTATTTACCACAGCTCCGCTCCTAGTAAATGCCTGAATTTTTATGCGTCCAACGCAGGTTTTAGGCCAGTCCTTTTTTATTTTTTAAACTTAAAACTGTGCAACTGTTTAACTAAATTGTTCAAAGTTTTCGCGAGATTTTGTACAATTTAGCTAATTTGGCTGCAGAGGTACCAGAAAATATGCCCATTTTATTTTTTGTGGAATTTTTTCTCCATAACTGGAATTTTGGTTTTTTGTATCACTCTTTGGATCTGTAGGTATACTCATTCTAAAACAAATAAAATTTTTTTTTTAAATATCTATCGACAAATAAAGAAATTATTAGCTTAGGAGTAGAAAATGGAAATTTTTAATTTTTGTGTAAAAATTTCCAATGTGGGGAGATTATGATATTTTTAAAAACTCTGGAAAATTCGAAAAATAAATTGAAAACCGTCAGCCATTAAAATGTTTATTGAATCCGAAAATTAAGTTTAAAATCAAAATTATTCAAATGTTTGCAAAATGACACTCTGCGTTTAAGTACACAATTTTTTGCTATAAGGGTGCACTAGGATTCTTTTTGATGCATTTGAGTCTCCTTAAACAATTTAAAGTGGAGAGTTCAGCACTTATTTTATGAAGATACATTAATATCTCAAAGCGGTCACAGCAACCTATTATTTTTTAAATTTTTTTTCGGACTCAGTGACCCATTTTACGTATAATTGCACTCTAAAAAGTTCGGGATACAAGAATTTTGTTTTCAAATTGTTGCATAGTATGATTAAACGATTTTATTTAATTAATTACTAGACCTCGGATTTTGCATACTTCCTTGTTTTTCATCGGATTGGTACCAAATTTTTTATTTGGACATTTTATTGTTCAAATATTACAAATTTTAATGCATATCGAAAATATGCAAAATATATGCAAAAAATATGCAAAAAATATGCGAAATATATGCAAAATATGCAACAAATTTCTAAGTTAAACAAATCAAAATATAATATAAAAACAATTCAAAAAGTGGGATACATATTAAAATTTTATTAAAGGATAATTTGAGCTCTCATGAATCAACTCACACAACAGCCCAATTCCACTATACAAATTTCATCGTTTTTCGAAGCCGTCGTAAAATGTATTCAATTTATACAAAATATTCTGATTAGCGATAAACTAATTTTATATGATAAATTTTTTTGTTCAGTTGTGATTAGGATAAAAATATCAGAAGTAACCCTTGCTTTTCAAATTTTGATTTAAATGTCATTTCTTTATAAAAACTATCCAAATTGATATTATTTTTCTTAAAAAAAAAGATAATATTTGTTCGATTTGTTAAAGATTACATAAAAAAGCAAGAACAACTTTTAAAATTCATAATTAACTTAACAAGAGGGGACGTGTCGAAATTTTGCAATATTCTTAAAAAAAAAACATCTTTGAACGATGGTTTCAATGGAAATTATATAATATAGTCGTCTCCAAACTGCTGAGTTTGGTTGCAATATGTTATGTCGTCCAATTTTAGTCAAATTTTATATTATAATGAAAAACATAACAAAGGTAATGGAAAGTTTTGTTTATATATAAAAAAAAAAGTGATACCCCAGTATCACAGGCATTTATTGTCTGCGTGAAGGAAAAAAAAAAGAAAGTATATTTTCGTTTACTGCAGCAAACCAACAACAATATTTTGTTGTCTCTTTTCGGTTACCGGACATTGCGTCGAGCAATTTTCGCTACCTTTTTCTTGTTTTGGTAAAAAAATCTGACATTTGCACTGACAGAATTATGGCATTTTCTTAACTAAATGAAATAAAAACCAACAATAGAAACAAAATAAGCAACGAACATCTGAAGGCGCTCTTGAAATTATCGACAACAAAGATAAACCTAAATTTTGATAATTTAATATATATTTATAATGCGCTTGGAGAAAGAAAACATTATTCTAGAATAAAATATAAAATTAATAAAATAAACGTTAAAATCAATTTTAAGAGTTATTAATGAACTCTTAAATTATCTATCATATTTAACAATTATTCTAAACTTAAAAAAAAAAATTAAATAAAAAACAATAAAATAATAGTTATTATTGACTTTTATCATGTCCGTCAACAATATGGATTGTAATATATTCTAGTATTGTATCACTGCATACCTAAAATTTTAAGATGACTACAAAAATGGTTTTTAGCGCTACTGAAAATTGTTCACTGGACTAAATATATAGTATGGATATGTATACCATTTGAAAGGTCGTTTTAGCTACTTTTAAATCTGTATGGATAAGCAATTTGCGTTTGGCCCAAAAAGTGTTATTATGTTAAGTGTAAAAAGTGCCTCGAAAACGTTTTTTGACCATACCTCCAGATTTTGGAGGTCATCTGAAAATTTCAAAAATGCAGTAATACTATACTCGAGTATCATATAAAAATTTTTGCATAGTGTTATTAGTCTTTTATAACAGTTATTGAAGACTTTTTGAAATAAAATTGTTTCATAACAGGTTTTGATTTTAATTTAATCAGTTGACGGTTTATTTCAGTTTTATGTCTAGATGAGATTTTTAATAAAAGTTCTATACAAGGTTATGTGTTTTATAATGGAGCTAAATGATATTTTATGTTGCGCTTATAAAGTCAGTTTGGAAGTAAATTTAAAAGAATTGCATACAGCAGTTTTCTTTTTATTCCTAGTTTGTTAAATGTAGTAGTGTAGTGCTAGTGTGTTTGCTAACACTGTAATAGGTACAACTGTACCTTCAACTGAAGCTCAACTCATTGAAGGAATAAAGAGGTCCTGGGAGACTATTTCACTCAATTACATTAAAAAATTATATGACTCCTTACCCAAGCGGATGTATGAAGTCATACTTAACCGTGGAGGGTCAACACATTATTAAATTTTGTTTAAAAATAAACGAAAATATTTAAATTAATGTTAAAAAATAATTTGAATAAAATTTGAATCCATTCTTTCTTGTTAATTAAAGTTTTCAAATGACTGTGCTAATCAAATGTCGCAAAAATGAAAGTTAATTTTTTATGTTAAGTTCGCTTAAATTCATTTAAAATGTTATTAATAAAGTTAATATCTTATCTATTATTAAATCTCGTGTAGAATTTAATATTTTTTAAATGACAAAAAAATTCATCTCAAAAGCTTTATTCGTTTTCCTGATATTAAGCTCCTAAGATGCGGAGCATAGGGTGCGCTAACACTAGTTTACAGCAAAAAAGGAGCTGGGCTCTCATATACTTTTTTGATGTATTTTTGGGCGCTGATTTCAAAAATGCAAACCACTTTTTTTTTTTTCAAAGAATGGTTTTCGAGAAAACCGCGAATAGCTAGTTTTTTGGCAGTCTTTCCACTTATTTGTTCATATCAACATCAGATTTTATTTGACCTTAAATAATGTTACACCATTCAAAAGATAATTGCATCCCCTTTCTAACGATATGCCGTTCAAATAAGAATTAAAGCCATTACAAGCCCTCAAAGTTGAAAAATGTGAACTTTATTTGAATTTTTGAAAAATTGCTGAAAATCAATTGGTCTTTTAAAAATTTTAAAAATACGTTTAAATACTTTTTAAGATTTATTATGTTAGATAATTCTTTTACGAATATTTTAGGTATACGTTTGACCAAATCGGTTGATAAATGTGGTAGTTATTCAGCAATTAGTAAAAACACCCAAGCAAAAATTCACTTTGTTCATCACTTTTCCAGTCATATTTGACGAAATTTTACAATTTAAGAGAGAAAACAGTGATGCGTTGGTATATTAAAAGAAAAAATGTTGCTTATTGTCTACGGAAAAATTAAAGCGGAAATATTCGATAAAGATACACCAATCTTCAGAATCATTATTCTCTCTAAATAAAGCAAACAATCCATTCAAATCGCCGCAATAGCTAAAATTGCTAGTCTGTTGGAACTTCTCATCTTCAAATATGGCTGGAATAGTGATGAACAAGGTTAATTTTTGGTTGGGTGTTTTTACTAATTGCTGAATAACTACCACATTTACCAACCTATTTGGTCAAACGTATACTGAAAATATTCGCAAAAGAATTATCTAACATAATAAATCTTAAAAAGTATTTAAACGTATTTTTTAAATTTTTAAAAGACCAATTGATTTTCAGCAATTTTTCAAAAATTCAAATAAAGTTCACATTTTTCAACTTTGAGGGCTTGTAATGGCTTTAATTCTTATTTGAACGGCATATCGTTAGAAAGGGGATGCAATTATCTTTTGAATGGTGTAACATTATTTAAGGTCAAATAAAATATTATGTTGATATGAACAAATAAGTGGAAAGACTGCCAAAAAACTAGCTATTCGCGGTTTTCTCGAAAACTATTCTTTGAAGAAAAAAATGGTTTGCATTTTTGAAATCAGCGCCCAAAAATACATCAAAAAAAGATTATGAGAGCCCAGCTCCCTCGATCAAAAAAAAATTTGTAAACTAGTGTAATCGGTTGTCGGGCAGTGTATATATATCAAACTGTTCAGTATGACTTGACAGACTGATTGGCGACTCACGAGTAGGCTAGAAACATGCAATTCACTGTAGCTTCCTATTATAGCGTAGCTTGGAACTCTGAAAATGTTTCGAAAATTGTACGAAACTCTTACCTGGAGCCTATTTGTTGGCGAAGTAGACATAGTGAAATTCCTTCATTTTTTTAGCAACGCACGCCGGTAGCTGTACCGTACAAAATATGAAAACAATGAAACAGCTTTACACACAAAGTTTATAAAACCATAAGTCTTAGTTGTACCACATTTTTGGCTTTAAGCTGTCAGCGAAAATCTTAACATAGCAGAAAATAACATTGCGAATCTGTACATTTTACTTTTGTACAAAACGAAATAGAAAAGTTGTTTATTCTATGTATTTGTGTATTCATTTAAATGTATGGGTGATTGCTCTGTCGTAAGCAACTTTTGGGCATTCCTACTTTAACCTATTAAATATAAGTTAAAGTTAAACAGTGCAAATGTATTTAACAGTTATATTGATAATTATAAAGATATGGTTTTGATTTTTGGAATACGAAATTTCCAAAATGCTGTAAAAATTTCATGTCGGACAATAAACACCAAAATTATTTAACAAAAAATAAATAATATTTAACAAAAGCAGTAACGCGGCAGCCACTGCGCGCCCTCTAAAGAGCTATATTGCTTGCATGGCCGTTTTAGTTTAAATTTGGATTAAATGCATATGCGGGAATGTGCATATGTCGTGTTATCAGCGTTGCCGTTATTATGTAACAAAAATTTAGCTATGCTACAATGCATGTTCAAATTTTACTTTTGTTATAAGCTTATAATCCGTACTTAATAGTCTACAAGCCCGGTCTCTTACTAAACAGGGTTCTAAGATCATCGCTATGGCAACTTTGCCTCCAGTCAGACGGAGTAAAAGAGCATTAAGTGTTTTGCAATGGTGGAAGTTTATCACTAGATGTCGCTGGGACAAACGCTTCTCCACCGTTATGTCAGTGGCTAGGTAATCAACACATACTCAAGATGATTAGCGTGACTGTGTTCGCGATGGATATGTTATGAGCTTGTTTTGACCTGCGTTTATGCGTCTCTCTATCCAGGGCGAAGTTTTGATGCACGTGCTTCGTAAGCCGACTGTTGGGCTGTTAATGTTACTGGCGTTCTGTCGCTTCAGAATATGCCCGGCATTTCTTCTCCAGGAATATGTATACTTAGCTCTGGTTGACTGTATTACCTCCGATTTCACAGCTCTAAAAAGAAACTTAGCTGCAATAAAGCGATGCTTTGTTCGCAGAGCAACTTGTAGTTACGGTTTTGTACCGACCACACTGAGATGGAATCGTAGATTCCCCCAGCGCTTTTGGTTGGACCTGCTCTTGTTATCCGTTGGGGACTGGTTCTTGGTCGATTTGGTAGGAATATCGCTATCTTCACTGTGTTGTGTTTGCTTGTTGTTATTGCTTTTCATCAAAGTTTTAGGTCACACGAGTTCCGGATAAGGGGATGGTCTATCTGCACAGCGATCCACCCTCTTTAGGCAGGAAAGGTATCCGGATACTCCGTTAGGCTAGGCTAGGCTAGTATTTTGATAAGGTTCCCAGCCAGCCTGACTGTTGGCACGGGTTGCGTCACACCTAAGCCAATTCCCTTACCTCAGACCACGCGAAAAGTTAATTTCTCAAATGTTGGCCTATCAAGCCCACGCATTTAGTGCAGATGTATAGACTTAGTTGACACCGATCTCATGTTATAGCAGTAGACTGTCATTAACGGTCGGGACCCTCGAGGAGAGTTTAGTCGAGGATTTTCCGACATATACACCTACATTTATAACTCTTGAATTTAATTATATCGATTTTTATAGTCCGATTGTTTGGTTTTACGACCCCCTTTTATCCGTGTGTAATGGGTAAACACAAATCTGACCATATTAAGTATATATATTTTTGATCAGTATCAAGAGCCAAATCGATCCAGCTCTGTCCGTCTGTCTGTCCTTTCACATGTATGGACGATGATATCTGAGAAACTTAAAGAGCTACTATTTCTTACGTTGGTTACTGTATATCATACGCAGATAAAGTTTATCCGATACTTTACCCCCTCACCTCCGCAAATCGATAAAAGCGATTCATAATTAAAAGTTGTAAATATGTTTTTTTTTGCATTCGTTATTATGATAATTAAATTGATCTGAATATACGATCAAAATTTGATTACGGTCGGATAGTGAACACCAAAGTTAGTTGAGATTTAGTCAGCTTGAAAAAGAACTAGCAGCAGGGCAGTCAGTAGCCAGCGTGGAGCACCTTTACACTTTCTTAGTATGTTTGTATATAGAACTTTACGACGACGACTGATTTTTGTAAAGCTGCTGAGAAATGTAATCTAAGGATTTCTACCGCCTCATACACTTACAGTAGGTTCACTCAAAAGCAATGATCCTTGATCACTTATAAGGGTCGGCCTTTTATTTTTACAATTTCATGACACATTTATTTACATGTATTGTTTATTTAGATTTATTATCTAACGTGTTGTAAATACACAAAATTGACTAATACCTCTCTAATCAATATTTTACTTTGGTTCTCAGGTTTTATTTGCAGTTTTTACAAACACACTTGTGGCATTAATACCCTATCGATTTTTGCGGCTCCCCTTAGCGGACTTGTCTTTTAAAATTACATTTCGTCTTATATCAAGTTCTTTGTCAGCTCTTATAATATTTCACAATAAACAATATAAGCCCAAGACTTCTGGGTTTTGTGTAGCAAATCATACCTCCCCATTGGACGTGGCAATATTATCAACAGACTGTACATTTTCTTTGGTGAGAAAGATTTTATAATATAAATGTTCACATATAAAATTGATTTAGTCACTTTCTTACATGCATAGGAGTGATCAGACTTCCTAATATTCATTGAATTGGCATTATCATTTATACTGTACAATATTTAACAGATCTTTACATCTAAAGTGGAAAAATGTATTAAAATATAAACCTAAAAAGGATCTTTTAAACCACATAACCAGTTAAGATTAAAGAATAACCATATAAAAAATCACATTTTGTTTTTTTCAAAGGTTATATGAAATAGTTCTTTTGCATACAAACATGTCGAATTTGGTCAATTTTATATGTATACATACTACGTGTGGAATGTTTTTGGCTTTTGTAATTGTCTTTGCGTAATTGTCTGTAGTTTATTTTATTTAGTATGGTTGCAATTTGTACTTATGTCTACGTCTGAAATTTTAATTGCAATACTTTTCCATATAAGATAGGAAAATAAACAGGTAAGCTAACTCCTTAAATCTGAATATCGTTTTATTTATGTTGTCTTGTTCCATTGTTACAATAGTTGGCTTACATTTACAAAAGATGAAAATATCAAAATTTAAAAACAACCTGAAAGTGATACAAAAAATACAAACATGGAAATTTTGCTTTAAGCAATTATGATTATAAGAAATACAAGTGACTTTATTTTTGTTTTTAAATATTTCCCTTGATGAACAATACACTTTTGCTTTCGTTCAAACTACTTGTCATAGCAGTTTTTATTCCTCTGGAGACACCTTAAAAACATGGTGTTTGAGCTCCCCAACTGCTTCTTTGCCGCTCGTGAATCGGTGACCTCGCAATTAACCTTTGATATTCGGGAACAAGAAGTCATTGGTTGCCAAATTAGGACTTTACGGAGGATGAGTCATCAATTCGATGTTTTGATTGCTATATAGTTTACCTTTTTGACGAGATGTGTGTGAGCTCGAATTGTGATAAATGGAGAATGATTCGTTCATGGCGGTTTGATTTACGAATTTCTTCGAAGACTTCCGGCAAACAAATAGTGGTGTTCCACTCAGAATTGACCGTCCTACGTTGCTCAAGCGGAACAATGGCCACAAGACACATTCGGATCTTACACCAATCGACGCGAGGCATTTTTCAGCGATTGATAAATGTTAGGGTCGGTTAGGTTGAACCGGTCAACCACCGTGGTGGTTGCACATAGACCAAAATTTTTCCTAGACAGCCTGTTGATCTAGGCCCGAACACCAGTCGTCCGGTCCCATTAATGTTGTTATGACTTTAAAATTGGTCAGAAGAGGCACGTAGTCTGCGCTACACTGCAACCATGCCAATCGAGCCGTGTCCAAGCCTTGAAGCTCCATTTTTTCAGTTGCACAGAGACGTTGTGCAGTCTTTTGTGCAGGAAGTTGAGCTTGAATGTCCAGGGGTTGACGCACATTAATGTTTCTAGTACCTCAAGTGAGTGGACCTCAACGCCACCGTTATACAGACTAGTGCCAGACTAGGGTCCTCTCCATCAGCTTAAGGTATGTGGATTTCACTCTTTCCTCCACATTGAGTTTCCAAGTCAGCTTGCTATTCAGATATTTCAAGTACCCCTTCAATGTGAGCGGTATATCGTTCACTCTTGGCGAACTCCACCGCGTTACCTTGTATTTCTTGGTTAAGAGAATCAGGTCCGTCTTGTCCGCGTTGATGCTAAGTCCAGTTCTTATGGTATCTCTTTCAATGTGTAGTTCATAATGGAGCTGAAAGTCGATGGACCTTGGCCTGTGATAATTTTGCTGTCATCAGCATATGCAGTTATCTTAGACGCTTTCCCATAAAATTTCTTAAGTAGTCCGCCAACCACTAATGACGACTGCTTTCTCAATGCACATGCGTGTTGATTTGGCTCCATGATCATGCAGACACTCTCTTTTATGTTTAGCTCTAGAAGACTTTCAAGTGTTTTCAGCAAAAAAGAGGTGAGACTTATCGGTCTGTAGTCTTTCGGCTACACGAGACTGCACTTGCCTGCTTTGGACAAGAACACGACCTCCAGGCCACAGGTACGCAGCCATACCTTAGACATGCTGCAAACAGTAGATGAAGTCATGAGATAGTCCGATTTTTGGACATTTGTAGCATGGTAGGAAATATTCCGTCGAATCCAGGGGACTTGTAACACGCGAACAAATCTATGGCCCACTAGATTTTTTTCGAATTAACTTTGTCTGCGGGTGTTTCTTTTTGCGTTGTTGTTTGGAATATGTCCGGTTCAGTAATTTTTGTGCAGCAAGGGAAGTGCGTATTGACAAGAGCACCTATCGCTTCCCTACAGCTTTTCGTCCATCTTCTATCATCCGTTTTCAGCTGACTCTGTATGGTTGGTTGCCTCGAAACGGCTTCCATAGCCTCGAAGTTTCCGTGACCTTATCTATGCCGGACCAGAAGGTTCTCCATCAGTCTCGTTTTGCTTTCCGAACTTCTTTCTTGTTGCGGAGCAGTAGTTTATAATCGTTCTAGCACTTCTAAAGATTGCTCTATATCCTGCTTTGCTGAGAATGTTCTGCTTTTAGCTTCTTCTCCATTGCCTTGCTGAATTTCTCCCAGTTTGTGTTCCGGGGGTTTGTGAATATTGTTTGAGGAAGAGTATAATCGAATTTTACTTTGAATTGGATGTACTTATGGTCTCAGAAGGAAGGTCTCTCGAGGACCCTCCAATCGGCCGTCTTTCTACTTATCCCTGCCGCGAGCGTTAAGTCTAAAATGTTTGATGAAGTGGGGCCCACATAAGTAGGTTTTTCACCAACATTTGCTATCTTTATGATAGTTTGTAATATAAAAATTAGGAGCGACTCACCTCTGTCGTTGATATTTGAACAGCCACACACGGTGTGATGCGCATTGACGTCTGTACCGACGACTAGAATCTGCCTCCTCAGGCTTGCCTTTCTGCCGTGCGCCATGTAACAGGAAGCAATGAGCGTAGGCTCGTCCTTATCTTCTGTCAGCGCAACGACTGTGAGATTATCTGTGCTGTAATTGAACATTAGTTAAGAATGCCTCTCCTTACAAGGATGGCTGCTCTAGTTCTACTTACTGCCGTCGTCGTGTAGAATATGCTGCAACTGGCTGACTATAGTCCGGAGAGCTTGTTTCCAGCTACCAACCAATGTTCCTGAACTTCTTCGCTGACACCAACTTACTTTTATGCAGTTTTAGCTGTGGGACCCTTAGCCGCATGGCTGCTTGGATCCTCCGGCTGCGGTGGTTTGCCTACCATCGTCGCATTGGCATCCTTTTCTTGCACCTCTTCGTTGCTGGTGACATCGGGATTGGCTACATTTGCTTCCAGCATGGACTCAAGGCTTAGTTCCTCCTGAGTACGTTTCTGTCAAAAAAAATTACCAAACTTTATTTAGTTCCCGAGATATAAATAGTATCCCTTGTACTGAAGCGATGTACACGTAGTAGCTCGCAGGACTCACGAAACTCAGACCCTTATTTTTCACAATATGTTTTTCCCTTCTTCGTAGTCGGCGAGCACAACAACATCACACAATTATGCTTACTAATGCGTGAAGGCCGCAGCTGCACGAAGCAACGCAACAAAAAACACAACATATGAAAGTGTTTTTCCTGACCTCGAAGCATATTGAATTTTGTATTGGCTTACCAATTTTACTGTTTTAACTAGAGATTTGGGTAAATACGCAGATATACAAATATTTAAAGATAAAAGCAAAGTAAAAAGTAAAAACAATAATATTTGTTTTATTAATTTGCATTTTTATAATTTTAGTTTGTTTTAATTCATAATTTCTTTTTTTTTTTTTAAATTTCTAGTAAACGATAATAGCAGCTCAAACAAAAAATCAAAGGCGTTACCATCTTGTTTGCAATTGAATTTGAAAATTTTCGATGTATTTTTATTAAAATGCTTATGAAAAATTTACGACATAATTGTTATTTTAAAAGATAAAAATATAAAGTCGGTCTTCTAAAGTTTTATCTCAATTCATTGTTTTAATTGTAATTGGCCCAAGTAAGCTGACCTATGCGAGATTGAGCGATCTATTCGAGATTGATAAGTGTGATTGGCAGAAGATGGTATCAAAAGATGAGAATATTTTGGATGCGTCTTATTTATTCTTTGCCTCTAATTTTATTCTACAACAACAACAAAAAATTTGTCATAATCGGCAATCGCATCGTTCCTTTTACAATAGTCAATGCATAATGCCTCTCAGAGCATTAGTCAAAACAAAACTTTCAATAGAAATGCTCAAAACAGAACTTTTGCACTTGTTCGACTTTGCATTTGAATATTACAAAAACTGTTAAGAATAAATGTGAAATTTGTTTACATTAGGTACATTTGATAGATTTCCTATAAAAATATGTTAAAACATACTTTTTTTGAAACATACTGATTGGTGACTCATCCCCCGGCCAAACGGTAGAAGCTATAAAAGTTTGAAAATTGGTAATTTTATATGTATGTGTTTGTGTGCGGGAATTTATTGCATGACAGAAGAATTTATTCACACTTACTTGTGATTTGTGTTTGCAGACCTTGAAGCGTGGAGAATGTGTCGGGTGTTCTTATATGTTATATAATATCGTAATACAAAAAAAAAAAAATTGAATAATTCTCAGAGTTCTTCAAAAAAATAAAAAAAATATTTTGAAATAATTTTTAACAATGTTAACCATAAGTTTTATGGCCAATACCAGTGAACTAACATATTTAACATTTACATTTTTTTCATTTTGGTGGTTCCATTGCAACAATAAAGGTAACATACTGGAAAGATTTTTTTCTTAAAAAAAAAATTGTATTTCTTAACATGGTTCCTTTTAGCGTGATCCATAAGATGGCAAAATTACGTTTGTTTCATGACCTTTAAATTCGATTAAAATCTACTTTTTTTTTAGGGTTGAAAACAAGAAATAGTGGAATAGGGCTGAATCTGAAGAATATGCTTGATGTGGTACCAATTTTTATCCCAATTTATGGACTTTTCGCTTTTATTCTATATTTTTATTCATCAATTGCAATCGATCGTTTGACAGACAGAACCACCTCGACCCACTTTGGTGCGCATTTGTTTAACCCGAGATGTCCACTGTTTTGATTGTTCCTTTATTTAGCAACATTTTTCTTAGTTTCGATTACGGTTTTATTTATTTTTTTTTTTTAAATAATATCTTTGGTGAACAAGAAATACATTCACTGAAATTATCAAGAAGTAAATTCTTGCCCATCTGTTCTGTTACACGTGTCGATTACCATAATACTATATCCGTAGTTAAACGATGATATTATTATGAATGATTTTGATTATTTTGTCATATAGCTGAATATTACTATTATGTTTACGGCTGTTACATTGCAACTTGAAGTATCTTTTTTGCCTCCTCCAGAGCCTAGAGCTTTCTTTGCTTAAAGGACTTATTTGAAGACTTATGTTATCGCAACCGAGGATCCGTGTCTGTGCCCCATTTTTCTGTTTTATAGGATGTACGTCTCCCAGTGACGTCCATTCCCTTTTACTAAGCTATTTATTGATCCGGTTCACAGCCAAATTAATTCTTGACACACTACTTAGTACAACCAGTGTTAAGATGTTGGGGTTAGACAAAAGCGGCATAAGAGTCTTGTCAGTACGTCGGATACTCCAGCCGTATCCGCTATTTGTCCTGGAACGAGGGATCTCCCTATTCCAGATGAATTCCAGAGGCAAGCTGGTTCGCTTTCAAAAATCCACGGCTAGTACCCTCTGCTTAGTGATTGCAACCCTGATTTCAATTTACTAGCTCAAGATTTGGATTTTTAATTTAATAGTCCACTAATATTTTTCCAGAATTAATTACATTTTTTTTTTACAAACAGTACTCACATCATTTTTGAAAATAACACTACGCAACAATTTTAAAAAAATTTTTGTGTCCTGAAGTTTTAAGAGTCGAATATATGTAAAATAGGTCGCTGATTTAGAAAATATAATTAAAAAAATAGGTTGCCCACCTCGTTTTCGAGATAACCGAAATAAGCTATATTTTCGACTTTTTAAAAGAATAGCTTTGGTAAAGTGACAATAATAGCTATTTTCGATTATCTCAAAAACGGTTCCGGCAACCTACTTTTTTTTCAAAATCAGTGACCCAGTTTACATATAAATCAACTCTAAAAACGCCGGGATACAAAATTAGAGATTGATTGGGAGAATATATTTTCAATTTTTTCATTCACTAGGAACGGAGACAATTGAAATAGAAGTCACTTAACTTGTATGTCAAAATACTTTGTGAATTGGTGAATTGTTTTATAATTTTGTAATTTTTTTTTGCTGCCTAGAATTTTTTTCGCGCTTGATTTCGTATGAGGAGCTTACAGGTAGCCATTGGTATACACGTGTTATCTTCATCAGAGAAGATGGGTGCTTTAGTACCTTCCCTAGCTAGCTCGTCGGCTAAACAATTGCCTTCGATTTCCCGGTACTCAAATTAGGCTAATTTCAAACAGTTTTTGACTGATTTTAAATTAGTGGAGGTTGCACTAATAGATTTGATGGCAGCTTAACCGTCACTGAAAATGTTAATTTGGTCTGACTCTATGTTTGAGTCATTAAGATAGGTGAGGGCCAATTTTGTCGCTGTGACTTCGGCTTGGAAGACACTGCAGTGTCCTGGAAGATTGTGGGCCTTTTTTAAATAATTTGAGAAAATTCCACAATCCACTCACTCGATTTTCTAGTTTCGAGTCGTCGGTGTTGAATTTTGTAGCCCCTCGCGGGTCTGGAATATCATGGTCCCAGTCCTCTCTTTGTGGAATAAGTATGTCAAAAGGAGTGGAAGAGTATTCTTTTGGGAAACAGTAATCAGTTTTGTTGAATACTAACAGATTACTTTTAAGGTGACTGATTCCTTACCTGCCAGATTTAGAGGAAAAAGGTTAAGAAGCGCGTCTAGTGCTTCATTGGGGGTTGTACGGGAGCAGCTGTTATATAGATTTCTGCATCTTTCTGTATTCTACAGAGTTTATTTAGAATGGTACGCTTTGGAAGGATTGGCCATCAGAAAGCGACACCATAGAAGAGTACTGGTCTGCAGTGTAGATCCATCGAGTTATGTATGGAGATTATCCCTATTTTATTTCAATGGTCTTCTTGCAAGCCCATAGGGCTATTGTGGCTATGGTCCTGGTTCTGTCGATTTTTAAGGCTTGAAACTATATATTGCCTAGTTTATGTTTCTTTCACAAAGAAGGTAATCCAAAGAATTGATTGAAAAGCAGTTTACGATGGCTGTGTACCAGAACAGCTAGGAGAACGGGTATTTAGTAATAAGAGTAGTGACTACTCACTAGAGTTTGTCCAGGAGTCGTTTTCATTTTTGATATACCCTAATGAGAGGGCTGTTTTGGACAGTATCTTTCTTAGCCCTGCGGCGTCAGACGTATTTTTAACATCAGAGCACAATTTTCTCTATGAGACCTTCTGTCTAGTGGCCCAATTTTGGTCGGTGTTTAGTTTTCTTGTTATATTAAATAGGGACAAGTCATCGGAAGATTATTGAGTTGTGGGATCCACCATAGAGGTTTCCTTTTGCCTTTAGGCTTTTTTATGGGACAGGATATTTTAAGTGCTTAGTTGCAGGATGTAGTGAAAGTGTCCACTAATTTTTTAAGTTTATCTTTGGTATTGGGACCTTCCGGAATTATCTCGGGAATGATACGTTTTAGAGCTTCTAAGTAGAGTGGTCAGTTTGCTTTTCTTATGTTTAGCAACTCTACTGGTTTAGTGGTATCGATAATATCATTTCTAGAAATTTATGATCTGAGATGGAATTGTATTAAACTTATATATTTATATAAAAATATGCCAGATATGATAACAGTAATCTTATTTGAGATGACTGGACATCCAGACATACTGCCGTGTTTTCGCCATTGCTGTAATTGAGTTGCAAATTGTTTATATGCTTCTTTACTATAATGCAGGTTCGTATTTTACCTTTATCGTGAGCTAGCAAAAGCTTATACTCCTTCGCTGATAATTCACAAGACCCTGCCTCCAACCAAGCAGGGTTCTTGGATTAATGCTGCGTCTATTCCGCCTCCAGCCAGGCGGAGTAAAAGTGCAGCGGATGCTGCTTTACTGTGGTGGAGATTTATCTGAATTATCCTTAAGGACATTGTTAGATAGATCCTCAATCACAGTAACGTCGGCCTCCAAGTCATCAGACAGATCTTCGAGATCGTCCTCATGACTCAGCGCTAGAAGGCCTCTGGTGATCGTCGATGCATCTGATTTGTACCTGTCAGGTTCATGTTTCATAGATCGTAAGTTCCGTCAAAAGCTATTGAACAATTGCAACATCTTATGTATGAGCGTTATGAATTGCTGAGATTGTTTCAAACCGCATTGAATACAATGCATTTTGTCGACGAAGGGTAAATAAGTAACTATCTACACATATATTTTTAACATTCCCTACATTGGGAAAAATTTTGGACCAAGCACCATGCTTGGCCATAATAAATAACTAAGATTATGCGAGCTTTATTTTTTGTCAAAACCAAAGATGTTATCAAAAAGAAATGTGGTCTAAGCAATTAAGAATGATGCTCACTTTTACAATTTGTGAAGTAGTTTATATGTTAAAATCAGCCTGATCGGACCACTATATCACATAGCTATGAAAGAAAAATCAAAGAAACTTCATTCTCATGAAAAGTATTTGTATGAATAACTTTTTTGTTCAAGACATCAAAACATCCTTTACAATTCAATGTAGAATTACGATTTGTACATTCTGACCAAGTTTGAAGTCGGACCACTATATCTTGTAGCTTCCATAGGAACAATCGGTCGCAAAGTTATCGTATTAAGGTCTTCTTTGTTCTCTTTTATATATCAATGACATATCGATGTAGAATTACGAATTGTACATACTAACCAAGTTTGAACAAAATCTGACCACTATATCTTAAAGCTCCTATAGGAACGAAAAGCGCTCGTTTGAAAAATTTTGTTTTTAAGATATCAAAACCAAAGTTGGCCTTTAAAAGTTTCTTAGGAGACCAAGGGTATAAAGCTTCGGCGTGTCGAAGATAGCCGTTTCTTTCTTGTTTTTAATTTCAGAGGTTTAATATGCTTATCGATTAAAAAAGCTTTTTGTACACGCTCTATTTAGCACTTGATTTTTTTAATTCGGTGGCTAATGAGAGGGCCGACTTTTTAGATTTTTATCATTTCATTTCTTAAGAATGAGGAAATAATTTTACGACAGCGTTTAATTATTTTTCGATATTTGAAGATTTGTGTCAACTTACTCCTGCAACTTCCTTAATTTTTACCTTTTCTATCTCAACAAACGCTTTTGCTCTTTTCATATTTTCTTAATTTTATTGTCAATTGATCAAATTAGATAAAAATTGATTTTCATAAGCCCAATACAAAAACTTGAACGCAAAAATTTAAGTTAAAGCGAAAATGTGCTAACCGGATGTCGCAAACATAAAAGTTAATTTTTTATGTTAATTTCAATAAGATGTTATTAGCAAAGGTAATACCCCTGCCATAATTTTTTCTTGTGTAGATTTCTATAAACTTATATTGAACAAATATTCATCTTGAAGGCTACAAACCAGAGGTGTCCAAGCCCATTGTTCTTTCTGCTCTTTTTTTTATACCCTTGCAAAGGGGTATTATAATTTTGTCTCGAAATATGTTATACATAGAAGGAGACGTTTTCAACCCCATAAAGTATATATATTCTTTGTCAGGACGATGAGCTGAGTTGATATAGCAGTGTCCGTCTGTTTCTATGCAAAGTTTTTGGCTTTATATTTGAGCTATCTTGATGAAACTCGGGACATATGAAGCTGAATAATGTATGTAGTTTGTTTGTCAAAATAAGCCCGATCGGACCACTATATCATATAGCTGCCATCGGAACAATCGAAGACACTTCATATTTTTATTTAAAATGTGTGTGTATGAAAAACTTTTTTGTCCAAATTTTTTAGGAGACCACTGCAAGTGTATATAGCTTCGTCGTGTCAAAGATTGCCGTTTCTTTCTTGTTTTAATGTATCTTGGTATAGACGGAGTAGAGATCGTATACGTGTTTTCGCACATTTCGTTTCCCATCTTTTTTCTTTACCTATGCCGTCGAGTTCAGCAACAACACTTTAATATGATTTGTTGTTGCTCAACTTATCCCAATGTAATTTTGTTACTGTCTTTACAATATCAATGAACTTGAGAAATTATGTATTGGCTTAAAGCTGTCAGCGAAATGTTTAACATAGCAAAAATGCACATTTAAATTTTTTGCAAACCCAAAATGAAAAAAAAGAAAAGTTATTCAATGTTATGTATTTGTGTATACATTTAAATGTATTGGTGATTGTTGTTAACAACTTTTGGGCACCCCTGCCATATACGTTTGGCAGATATTAAGTTTTAAAATTATGAAGCCAAGGGTGTATTAGTTTATATATTTCGCTTCAAATGCTCTTTAGTGGTCGAATTTTTATTTTCTGATATTAAGAACATACTTGGTTGATTGTTGACAGATATACCTATTGATTTTGTAAATATTTCAACGAAACTGACTTTTGAACTAATATTTATAACAAATGCGAGACATTTTTTCACTGATGAATTCCACATCTAGTATTATAAGAAATGGCTATATCGACTCCGCTCGTAATACTGATTGAGATTTGATGTGCTTTATGTGCTCGTTGTTTTTTCAAAGCTGGCGCCAGACTGTCGTACATAATTAGCCGAGCGCAGAAGTGTCGATCACACAAAAACAATATACAATGTTCGGAAAAAGTATTTTGACATACAAGTCAAGTGACTTCTTTTTCAGTTATCTCCGTTCGTAGTTAATGAAAAAATTTGAAAAAAAAATCATGATAGTGGAGTATGATGGTCTTTATTGGAAAATTAGCGATTTTAAATATTATTAATTTTTTACTGATTTTTTATTAAATAAAATAAAAAATATGTTGGGGAAATAAGTACTTTGACAAGCATCAACATAAGGATTGGATACTTTTATTTAATGCAACTTTTAAGCTATAAAATTATACAATGTTGGCAACAAGAATAGCACCAAGACATTTGGCTAGCTTAATCCTAGAAAAAAATGGTTCGCTGATTCTGAAAAGAAAATTCAAAAAATATGTTGCCAGGAGATAATCGAAAAAATCTATATTTTCGACTTTTCAAAAAGCGTCAATAACTCCGAGCACAGTTTGTTGATTTTAAAGCTGTTTATACTTTTGAAAAGCTTTTAAAATGGCCCATTAACTTGCAATACTAATTCAATTAATTTTAATTAGAATATTCGTTTAAAAGTTATTGTGAATTAAAATGAAAATTTTGCTGATTGAATCTGAAAATGAAGTTAAAAAACAGAACTATTAAACGGCTTTCCAAATGACACTTTTCGTTTAAGTACAACATTTTTTAAGATAAGGTTGCAGTTGGATTCTTTTTGATGCATTTGGGTCTCCAAAAACAATTACAAGTGGACCGTTCAGCATTTAATTTATAAGAATACATTAAAAAGGCGGCAAACAATGTATCGTTCATTAAAATCCATGAATAAATGGCAAAGTTATAGTCATTTATAGCCGACATACCCAAAAGATTTGTCCGTTTAATGCCACACGCAAGTCAATGCGTGCATTTTACGTTCAACTGTTCTTTTTCTTCCTTAGCATATAAATTAAATTTTAATGCTTAAAAACGATTTTAGGTATGTTATGGTTAGGTTGCGTTAAGGATTATAACTTGCCCATTTACTTATAGATTTTTACAAACAATAAATTTTTTGACGCGTTAGGATCTAAGGGATCGGCTGACGGTTTTAAATTTATTTTTCGAATTTTCCAGAGTTTCTAAAAGTATGATAATCTTCGCAGAATGGAATTTTTTATTTATTTTATTTTTTTTTATTTTACAAAAATTAAAAATTTTCATTTTCCACTGCTAAGCTAAAAACTTCTATATTTGTCGTTTGATATTTAAAAACGAATATTCTAATTAAAAAATGTTGTATGGAAGGTTGATAGGCCATTTTATAACCTTTTAAAAAAGATAAAAACCTTTATTATCATTAAACTTTGTTCGGAATAATTTTCTGATTTCCAAAGCTGCCTTTTTGAAATGTAGAAAATCTAGCTTTTTTCGTTTATCTCAAAAGCGATCCCAGCAACATATTTTTAAAAAAAATTTTTTTTTTCGGAATTGGTGACCCATTTTATATATAAATTAACTCTAAAATCGCCTGGATACAAAATTAGAGATTGATTGGGAGAATATATTTTCAATTTTATCATTGGCTAGGAACGGAGATAATTGAAATATAAGTCACTTGACTTGTTTGTCAAAATACTTTGTGAATTGGTGAATTGTAACATAATTTTGTTATATAACAAAATACATGAAAGGTTTTTCCAACCGTACACGAAAAATTTTCGCTATTAGTGTTTCCACTCGACATAAAAAAAAGACATCGGTCATAGCCACCGAAAATCGTATATACTGTGAGTATAACATCGCATAATTCGGTCGTTTTTGCATTATTTAATGATCCATTTATATATTTATGTGATTCTAAAATCAAAAGGCCAGAAAAATAAGTTCGGGCGGCATTCCCGGTGCTCTAAAGACCGAATTTCGTAGAACATTCAGTAAAGAAATAGTCAATGTCGACAAAAACATATTTAGCTATATAATAGCTGCAAAACTAGTAATTTAAACTTAATAAAGTATATGTATGATTAATAGGCCCTTTCATTAGCTTTCAGAAAACGTAAAGCATTTGAAAATCGGCTGTAATATTCTCGAGTAATGCTTAAATCTGTAGGCTTGCCTCTGAAAAAAAGCTAAAAAAAAAAATACCAGATTTCAAAAATTTTTTAAAAAAAAGTCTTACCATAGAATAATTTTTAAAGTGGTTTTTCGTCATCTGGGGCACCATATGTATCCGAAAAAGTAGGTTTGATCAAATATACAAAAAAAAAGCTAAATTTTGTTACCTAGTGTAATTTGCACACTTCTATTACCCCCACTTCTCTGTATTTTTTTTTACCGTTTCCGCAACAAAATGATAAGAGTAAATTAGGAAAAAAAAATTAATTGCGATGGAGTTTAGACCATTTGGATCTCCAAGTGGTGGTGTTCTGTTAAAATCGAAGTTTGGCAGGCCGCGATTTCCGAACAAGCTCCAACTACTACCAACAATATGCAGTCATATCTACGGCGCTAGCTATCACCTGAAAAAAAAATATTTAGACGATTTCGGTGTACCAAATATGCAATTTATGAAATATGCACGCATGTACAGTTGCTGCAAGTTTTTTTTTCAGTTAGTTTTCAGAACGAATTCTTTAGTTGGCAGTGCCTGTTAGATACTTCAAGGGTTTTACCAATATCAGAAAATCCGTCATTTTTGAATAAAAGGAATATAACTTAAGTTTAGGCGTATTTTTTATTTCGTTTGAATAGCTTCAAATTCACTATTGTATCAGACTAAAATGTTTTAAAAAGGGGTTACAAAATTAAGAAAAGGGTAATATGTCAAATGATTGTTACTTTGTTTTATAAGACCGAAATCGTTTAACAGTTCGGACACAAGAATTGTCATTATCACGAAATGAGCTATCACACCAGCTGATTAAAAAATAATATATTTATCAAAATTAAATATATCTATCTATACATACATTGGTGCTAAATTAAGTAAAATTTAATATTAATTTTTTTACAGTAGACTCAAAACATGTTTATATTAAGAATTACACAGCTGTGAAGTTTTATCGCAATACAAATTCCTTGAACATACGCCTTTTTTGTTTTATGCAATCTCAGGTAGTGTGGTTAACAGTGTGTACGGCAGCTGTGGGAAATCTAAAGGATGGAAATAAAAAACGGTCTATTGTGAATAATGTTCTTGGGCAATGTTTTGGTGTCTTGTCCAGCGCTATTTCTGCTGTAATAACTTACCATAATGCGGATAATCGCCCGTCTTCAGGTATTTGTGTGGCAAATCACACAAGCCCTATCGATGTACTAGTACTGATGTGTGACACGACTTATTCTCTGGTAAGAAAATATAAGAATTTAGATGGATATGCACTCATATATGTTCTTACTAAATTCGGTAATTTATTGTTATTAAAACCTTTGTAATACTGGTATTATATATATATATATATTTTATGAAACATTAATTTTATTCTATTATATTTTTCTAAAAACAATTTTATAATTTAGTTCTGTAAACTAATTGAAGACAAAAAAATTAGAATAGATAGACCAAAAATTCGGAATTCGAAACTATCGATTATCGAAAGTCTTACAAAATATTTTTTACGAGACATAGTTTTTTGTGATACTGTGATGCAATTTACAATTACAATCAGTTGTTAAAATGTGAGTTGTAATCGTTTTTTTCAATTTTTTAATTCTAAGCAAAAAAACAAAGTATTTTGGAGTTCTGAAATGTTCGTACGACCGCTTAAAGGTTGCAACCAACAAAATCTCAAATATATAGCATAATTTTTTATAATATGAAATCTCTCTATGTGAAATCGTGTCATAGTGCTGTGACGGCATTCCTTCCGATACAAATCGACCGATCATGATAATAATTATTAAGTAATTTTTAATGTATACTTGGTAGGTATCAGAATAACAAGTGAGGGATATTTCATGCATCTAGGGGACCAATCCATTTTATAATTTAGTATTATTCAAATAATTTAATCGTATACGGCCAAGGTCATATTATGTCCAGATTGCCATTTTCATATAAAAGTGTATTATTTTCTGGCATAAACTTTCATAGAATTTTTTGATGTACGGTTACTGAATTTACTGTTTACATTAAATTTAATACTTCGACTCGACAAAAAAATGCGATAGTTTTCATAATTTTTGACGTGGTCTATCTCGTCAAGACTACTTCGATGAGCGTAATTGTCTTTATGCTTTATGAGCAAGCACAATACTTAAGCACCGTAAATACTGACATAATGAATTCAACCGTGGTGGCTCTACAGTACGATTTAAAAGAAGGTCGTTCAAAATCAGATTGTGAGTAAACTGATTTTGAAAGATCGTCATGTGTCTTATAGTCAGATAGATGCTTCATTGGGCTTAAGTATGACGAGCATCAAAAATATAATATCCAAATGCTTGGATTTTAAAAAGATACATACTGGTGCAACGAAAATTTTAAAATTGGTTTCATCGTATGCAAAAGTATTTTGATTTCCACTTTAAAAAACAATGAAATCATTTCCGACCCTAAATACTCTTTTTTTCCATTGGTATGCCGCATTCATAAATAGCATACCTCGTATCACAGTAGGCAAAAGTTACCTCAAGTGAAATGTTTTAAAAATTAGTTGAAAACGTACTAGTATTTTATATAAGAAAAATTGATGACATTTAAAAATTTCATCGGACAATTTTTTTTACTATTTCCGCAAATGAGAAAATTCTATGTTTCTAAATGTAATTTGAATACTGTTGGGAGCAGCAGTATTCAAATCAGTCTAATTTAATTTATTTCTTTAAATATGTACCATAAACTTGCATCTTTTCTTTTAATTTAAAGTAAACTCTCTTAATTCTGCATTTAATCTTGCTGTAACTTACTAACTATTTTATGACGTTTGCCTACAGCGCTGCCGTTCTCTCTCTCGGCTATCGGCCTTGCATTTGCCGTCGGCATTCGTCAAGACAGTGCCAAAAAGTCTTTCGATGCGTAGAGTTACGACCTTTCACTGCATACAGTTGCATGATCTCTAGATCGAGACTAATTCCATTGCGTACTCATTTTGTTTATTGATGGGTGAAGCTTGAGTTCAAGCCACAGCTAAATATACATACTTATTTAAAACGTTGAAATACTTGGTGTTTTACTTCTTAAATAGGAACGAAATAGCTGCTATAAAACAATAGTAGCTCACCAAAAATTCATTAAAAGTTTGGATCAACAACATTTTTGCAAAGTCTATAAGAGGTCTGCAAAGAGGCATATACTTTTGCAATAGTCCTTTAAAAGTTATATTTTCCACCAATCGTTCCTATGACAGCTGTATAAAAAAGTTTTTCAATTTTAATGTAATTTTGTAACATTATTCATATTTCATATCTTATATTTCATCCAAGTTCATTTTTGCATTTGTTATAATTAAAATTTAAGTTTTCCGCTTTTATCTTTAAGAACCTGACAGATGGGGTCGATTGTGTTTTTTATGTCTTGATAATTTAGGACAATTATTTTATGCTTTTTTCTATAACAAGTCCAATGAATTGTTTTTGTTAACTTTAACTTTTATTGTCTTATTAGCACTTAAAAAGTCACTCTTTGCGGTTATTCATATTTTATTCACTTTAAATTATGTGAACGATCCTTTTTTGTAACACAAGTTCATGTTTTACATTTTACATAATCGCCTTCATTACTGATCAAATAATTGATTCCGGGACGTCATGTTAGCAAATAATAAAAAAATGAGTGAAACTCATTCAAAGCATAATATAGTACAGTGGCGGACAAAAAAATCCGGACACGAATATGCTTTAAATAGAGCGGGGTTTTGGTATTTACAAGAAAACTTTTTTAAGTTAAAGACTGATTCGTTGTTAGCTTTAATTAAAGAACTCGTTTTTCTTATTGTGAAATTAAAAGTACAAAGAATAAAATTAAATAGTGAAATGCAAAAATTACGGAAGGTAATAAGGCGGACATATTGGCTTTCTGGTCAGAAAACTTGAGCATTCGGGCTATAAGCACCAACGACTCTTTGAAAAAATTGCAAGACTTACAAAATTTATCAGATCTCTACATCCTTTTTAATAGGAAAATCCAATAAACTTTGTTTTGTAGCTAACATATTGTGGATGTTTATGTACTAACGATCTGTACATTTAAGTGCCCCAACGACACCAAGCAAGGGTTTGTTAACGCGCGGACCCAGGCAAAATGGCAACCCACCTCCCGTCCAACCGTCCGAGGGGCGCACCACATTACGTGTAGTAGTAATTTAAATACATATATATATGTATATATATATTCCACAATACAATACAAAACAAGAAAGAAACGGCTATCTTCGACACGCCGAAGCTATATACCCTTCCCATTGTCACCTAATAAAGTTTGAAGTTTTGATATCTTAAAAAAAAGTTTTTCTAACGAGCACTTTTCTATCGATTGTTCCTATTGTAGCTATAAGATATAGTGGTCCGATTTTGTTCAAACTTGGTCAGATTGTACAAATCGTAATTCTACATCGATATAGCAAGTTTGATATTTAAAAGAAAACAAAGATATTCATACTAAAACTTTTCCACCCATTGTTTCTATGGGAGCTACAAGATATAGTGGTCCGATTTCAAACTTGGTAAGAATGTACAAATCGTAAGTATGCATCGATATGCCAAGTTTGGTTTTGATATCTTGAAAAACAGAAAAGTTATTCATACAAGCACTTTTCATGAAAATAAGTAACTTCGATTTTTGCTCCATAGCTATGTGATATAGTGGTCCGATCGGGCTAATTTTAACATACAAGCTACATACATTATCAAGCTTCATCTGTGCCGAGTTTCAACAAGATAGCTCAAAGATGAACCCAAAAACTTTGCATAGAAACAGACAGACAGACAGACAGATGGACATGGCTATATTGACTCAGCTCTTCATCCTGACCAAGAATATATATATACTTTATGGGGTCGGAGATGTCTCCTTCTATGCGTGACGCATTTCGAGAAACAATTATAATACCCTTTTGCAAGGGTATAAAAATACTTAAACATCTAAACATTAGACAGATGAGAAATTAATAGCGTTATAAAAGAGCAAATGAAAAGAGTAGTAACTATAATATGAGAAAGATTATTATATTTAGCACGAAGGACTCGGATAGTATTATAGGTAGCATGGTGTCAGGATGGTGATTTTGAGGCGAGATGGATGTGATGGATTATACTAAGAATAAATACACTCATCCGGTTCTTTTACAAATTAATAATGTTTATTCAATATATGCTTGACTTCAGTTAATATTTCATAATAATGGGAAACTCAAATAATATATATATGCTGAAATTTAAATAAGTGTCGCAAATTCGACTGCACGCTGCAAACGACCAGAACCAACTATTGCACCTTCAAACATTGCCTTTCGTCTGCGGATGCATACTACTCTGGGCGACTATGAAATGTTGTCGCATGACAGCTCGGCCAAACCTGATTTCGGATCGTCCTCGATCCGGTTGTCGTCATCAGATTATTTTGTTAGGGTACTCCAGAACACCAGGGCTTCATCCTATCAGAGGCGTATACAGAACAATACACAAGATTACCTATGGAGTAAAGAACGGTGTTAGATTGCTTACAGTCAAACCTATGCTTTTACTTGGCTCGCTCCTTAGCGATATTAACAGCAGCGCTTCTACGTGTTTGTCATAGCATTTATCGGATTTTGTAGACTCATTAAGAAAAAATGATTCTGCATTATATCGATAACCTTATAGTCGAGAACCAGATCATTAGGGCTGAATCCGGTTGTTTTGTTGCGCTGAGAATTAATGGACGCAAATTTAAATCTCAGTCTTTTGGTGTTTCGATGGTTGTGCGTATGAAATTCAGTATCGTTTGATTGTCTCGCTCTACTCGTCCGTTAGCGCGTGGACTTCGTACATAATTTTTAATATGCTGGATTCCATTTTCGTTGCAGTAGTTCCCAAAATTCTTAGAAGTAAACGCAGTTTCATGATCAGAAATCATACACTTTGGAAATCTAAAATAACCTGAGATTTCATTGAGAGCATTTATAACTGGTAGCGTTTTGGTGCATTTTACTGGTTTTACAATCAAGAATTTGCTAAATGAGTCGGATACTGCAAAAACATGAGTGTTTCCATGTTTACTTTCAACGAATGGCTCCAAATGGTCAATGTGTGTCTTTCGGAACGGTACAGGATTAACGTCGTCTTAATGCATAATTCCTTTCGGCTTTCCTCCTTTGGTTTTATAATAGCAACATTAGAGACAGGACAAGATATATTCTTTAACGTATTTTTTAATCTTCGAAAACTAGAAGCGCTCTTGAATACGTTGAACCGTTTTGTCTAATCCAAAATGGCCTGCATCATTGTGACAAAGCTTAACTTTTCGCCATCTCACAGCATTTGGTACTACAAAGTGTGGGACATTGTTTACTTTGTGAAATAAACGATGGTTTTGAATAAAGTTATCCTGTATAATCTGCTTCGCATTGTCATTATCCTGTAGTCCTCGTAGTACTTTAATTATTTTCACAAGTTTCGGATCGTTCAGTTGAATCGTTAAAAGCCAGTCATCAATATAGTTGGTTATGACTCGTACTTTTTCTTCTAGCGATTCCGTTGGAATTTATTTCGGTTGCTCGGCTCATAGCGTCGACATGAGCCATCTTGGTGCCCTCTCGATGAATGATCTCTGCAATCAGTGACTAGTCGAAATGGTTTACCTAATATATAAACCCTGAAGCGTTTTAAAGACTCTACCCAACTAATATTTCAAATTCGTAACTGTGATAACGGCTTTCGATTTCGGTACAATGGCGACTAAAGTAATAAACAGGTTTTCAACCGATCTTATTGTAGGATTGCAACTACTGCTAGTCCCGTTGCACATGCCGCTGCTTATACTTTATGATGCGCTGAAAAGTCATTCAATGCGAGTATGGGTACACAACATACATAGTTGTTCGATGAGATTGTTATATGCCTGTTGTTGTACATCTGTCCACTGAAATGTTTCGGATTTTTGTAGGAGTCGGTTTAGGTACCGTGAAATCAAAGAATAATTTTTGACAAATTTTCTAAAAAATCCAGTGAGTCCAAGGAAACGTCTAACTTCAGTTACGCTGGTGGGAGTCTTAACGTTTTTGATGGCACTAATCTTATCTTCTCTTAGAGATATGCCATTTTCATTAACAATGTGGCCTACAAAAGTAATTTCTGTTCGCAGATTTATCGATACGCACTTTTTAACCGTTTTCTTCAAGGATTATAAACATTTTCTCTAAACGTTCGATTCCCTCTTCAAAAGTTTTGCTTGAAATTATAACATCCTCTAGACAAGCCAGAACCTCACCACTTTTCATTCGACAGATTATTTTGTTCTTAACATTTTAGAAAATCGAAGCGTTGATCAGACCGAAAGGCATCCTATTAAATTCGTAGTGTCCGTCATAACTAACAAAAGCTGATTTTTTTTTTGGCATTTCGTTCATTTCAATTTGGTAATATCCTATACGCAGATATAACTTGGAAAAGTACTAATTACCAGCTAACTGTGCACACTGCTCTTCTAAGTTCGGCATAGCGAACGGAATTTTTGTCGTGATACTATTTAATCGACAATAATCTATGCACATACAATGTTCTCCATTCTTCCTAGCAACTATGACAATTCCTGATGCATATGGCAACTCAGTTAGACGAATAATATCGCATTCTAACAGTTCTGATATCATGTTCGCTACGATCGGCCTTTGAGCCAATGGAATGCCTTGAATGATTACTTTATATTCCTCACGACATAAAATATCTTTGCCCAGGAGAACGATATCAGAAATTAAATTATCATCGACTATAAGTAAATCTCATTTACAACTTTATTATCGATTTTTACTTTTGCTGGAAGTTTTTTGCTACATTCAACTTTTCCACCGCCGAACCCATTTAATGTTACCGCACATTGTTGCGATACACCTATTTGCTCAGCAAACGTTTTTCGAATCAACGTACAAGTACTGCCTGGATCAAAAATTCAATGGTATCGTTTTTATTAACGAAAATATATTGTCCTCTTGTTTTTCGCCAATTTCGTTTACATTCAGATTTGGTTTTCGGTTTTCAGGACAATTTACTGTATCATGTGTAGTACGCTTACAAACAGTACATCGTGATTTACGTTGTGGTTCAGGACATTTGACAGCGTAATGTCCCAATTTCTGACAGTTGTAACATCTTATAACATTTTCCGCTTTTATCTCTGGTTGACGCTTCGGTGTTGGATTTTAAATATGTTTTTGCATGCTCGTCATATGTTTAACCTCGTTATGGGCGCTGTAGTTTAAAATATCGCGTAGTAACTCGTTGCAGAATACGTAATGATTTGATATTTTACGCTTTAGATCATAATAACAAAAAAAGTGAGAGTTCTTTTCAGTGAAATAGACGTGTTTTTTTTTGTGCTTCGTATTTTATTTACTTTGTGCTTATTTTTTAACATTTAAATTTGTTATTTTATTAAATATCTTTGCTATTTAATGATAAAGCTTGCTATTACTGCGTAAAGTTTTGTCAGTTATACATTCTATGGTTTAATATTTGCAAATTTAATTTTTTGGCGTCTTCGCTGTGATTTTGTTTGTTTATTTTATTTGCCACGCTCCCTTTTGGTGCTTGTTCTCAAACGTGTGTGTGTGTTTGAATTTACTCTCGCTTTGATATGCACCTCGCTCTCACAGGTTGTTGTTGTTACATCTTGCTCTCTCGACTAGCTGAGTGCGATCTATTTTTAGCAATCTGTCTCTCAACTGAGAAGAGCGTATTTCGTTTCTGTTCATATCCTTAAGTGAGAAGTGAGTGAAGTTTCTTTCTCCCTCTCTCACAATTTATTGTTGTTGCGTGCTTGCTTTGAGTGCCTCTGCTCTTGTAACGATTAACGCGCCCTTTTTTTTTGTTTTGTTGTTTACTTTTTATTTTTGAAGACCCAATAGAAAAAATTCTACAAAATACTGCAAGAAGGTTTGCACTTTCAAGCGTGCTGACGATTCGTCATAACCTCAATTTGGGCATTGTTGGTTGTGTGACAATGTCATGCACGCTAAGTGTGCGGGTCTTAGTGCATCGACATGCAAATTGATTTCTCACGGATGTACAATTCTGTGAGAAATCAATTTTTAAAACTTAAAAATATGGCCCAACTTGTATCGAGCGACTTTGACTCTAGTATTGAGTTACTAAGTCAATTCAATTTTAATTAATTCCCGCCCTGACTCTCAATTTTTAAGAGTCCCCCATACTTTACTTTCGACTCCATTGCCAACTCCACAGTACTCGAATGTTTCGTCAATTTTGTCTTTATCTCCATCTCCAAGTAACCTTAACCTAGACAGTATATCCCCTGCCCCATCTTCAGCGGCGACCAATCCTACTATAGTTGCTGCCCCTATTATCGAGTCCTCGGTGCGGGTGGTACCAAGCCGGAAAAGTCGACCCCCGCGCATCCCAGCTCCTATTGAAAGTAGCAATATTACCGCTCTTTCAACTAATAATATCCCTACTCTTACTGTAGTTGCCCCACGTAAGCATGTATTTGTGTCTAGACTATCCTCAGACACTTCTTGCGAGTCAGTGGCAAACTACATCTCTAGTAAATGTTCCGCTAAGGTGAACATTTTTAAATTCAATTTTTCTACACCTCGCGAAGTATCATCGTTTAAGATAGATGTCCCTTATGACTCGTTTGATCCAAAATTTATCCACCTCACATGATTGTTCATGAGTTTAAACAGAAAAGGCGAATTGAGCCCGTGCCCGTAACTCTTCCTGCTGGATGCTCTGCCAGCAATATTGCAAAAAACTAGGTTCGTGCCCCGACTCTGCATTCATTCAATATCAGAATGTTAGAGGCCTTTTAACTAAACTCAAACTCAAAAATCTATTTTTGAGTATTCTTTCTTTTGAATCCGACATTATTGCATTATCAGAGACTTGGTTAACTTCTACCATATCTGACTGTGAAATTCTGTCAAATAGTTTCTTTATATATAGATTTGACCGGCTGGCTCGTCGAGGTGGTGGTGTACTAATTGCCATTAAATCGACACTTCAATCGGAACGTATCTCCCTTAATGTGCCTACTGATGTTGAAATAGTTGCGGTTAAGGTATCTTTTCCAACGCGTGTAATTTTTATCACCTGTTCTTACATCCCTCCATCTTCTGACATACAAGTTTATATGCAACATATTGCTTGTATAAAAGATGTATCTCTTCAGGTGAAGGATAATGACCTTTTTGTTTTATTAGGTGACTTCAATTTACCTAATATTGCATGGTCATTTTTCAGTAACACAAATTACCTCATTCCTTCAAACCAGCATGACTTCTTAGATTGCATGCTAGATTATTCACTATTTCAAATGAATTTAATTAAAAATCATTTGAACAGAATTCTGGATCTGGTCTTTGTCAATGATTTCGCAAATACTGCCGTCTCTAGGGGACTTCCTCTATCTGTCCCTGAAGATATACATCATCCTGCCATAGAAATATCTATCTCAATTTCTAAGCCTTGTAGGCCGCAATTATTAAGTCGACAATTGCCACGTCGTTGCTTTTGTAAGGGAAACTTTCCCTTAATGAACTTATTCATACAACTGACTGGTCCTTTTTAGATAATGGGTCTGACATTAATATTGCCCTTAGTACTTTTTATGAGACCTTAAACACACTTTTAGATGTGTGTATCCCTAATTCGACCCCGTCTGGTTCAACAAAGCCTGCTTGGTTTACACCTCGACTCTCTTACTAACAAAACATTAAGTCAAAATATTTTAAAAAATTTAAGAAGTCAGGTTCAAGTATTGACTGGGCTAAATACTCTGTAGACAAGTCAAACTTCGCCATTCTAAACTGTCTGTGCTACGAGAAATATTTAGATCGTTGCAAAAGACAGTTTTTCCAAGACCCTAAACAATTTTTTTATTTTGTTAATTCGAAGCGTAAATCTTTAAATTTACCTTCCTCTTTTTTTCTTGGGATGGATAAAACCAGCAACTACTCTGCTTCTGCTGATGTATTTGCCAACTTTTTCCAATCAACCTACTCTTCTGTTTCCCCAATTAACTCAGCTTATCCTTATAGTATTTTACCCTCTAATTCTATCTTTACACCAAATATTTCATATAGCTCCCTAACCTCCGCTATTAATTCCTTAAAATCTTCTTTCTCTCCTGGGCCTGACAACATTCCTAGTTGTGTCCTTAAGAAGTGTTGTACTTCTTTAGCTGTACCGTTGCTTAAACTTTTAATTCATCCCTTGAATCCGCAATCTTTCCAGATCTTTGAAAATATTCATATATCATTCCTTTCCATAAAAAAGGTGGAAAATCTGATATATCGAATTACAGAGGTATTGCAAAGTTATCTTCTATTCCAAAGTTATTTGAAAAAATCCTTGTTTCTTCTTTGCAGTATTTTTGTAAATCTATTATTTCCCCTGCCCAGCACGGCTTTGTAAAGGGTCGGTCCACTACGACCAACTTGCTTGAATTTACCACCTTGGTAAATGATGCATTTTTAAGGAAAAGTCAAACTGATGTCATATATACTGACTTCAGTAAAGCCTTTGACTCTGTGAACCACGACCTCTTACTCTTTAAACTTAACTGCATAGGTTTCTCTCCTTCCTTCTTAAGTTGGATCTCAACCTACTTAAAAGGCAGAACCCAAAAAGTACTGCTTAGGTCAACCATTTCGAGTTCGGTTTATGTAACTTCTGGTGTACCTCAAGGCAGTCATTTGGGACCATTATTTTTTACATTATTTATTAATGATCTACCTACCATTCTGTCTCAGTCTCACATACTTATGTACGCAGATGATGTAAAACTTTTATTTTCATACACAGATTCCCTTCGTCTTAGTCGTCTGCAAGACGATTTGAACGCTATGCAACTTTGGTGCTTGACCAATAAGCTGCAGCTCAATTGTTCTAAGTGTATGTTTATGACATTCTATCGCACTAGGCCCTATTTAGGCACTTATACGATTGCCAATTCTCCATTGCAACGTATAACTACCGTAAAAGACATTGGAGTTTTATTTGATTGCAAATTGAACTTTAATTCATACATTTCGACCATTATTAATGAGGCCAAGGGAGTACTTGGATTTATTAAATGATGGTCGAAAGAATTTAATGATCCTTTTACCACTAAGTTACTTTATGTCTCTTTTGTTCGTCCGATTTTGGAATAATGCTCCTGCATCTGGTGTCCGCAGTAAAAAAAATTCTTGGTGTTGTTTTTCTCCATAAATTAATTATTGGTGAGATCGACTCTATGTTTCTGTTAGGTCGTATAAATTTTTCTGTTCCTCGTCGTACAACGAGAAATTACTTTCCTCTCACCCTCCCAGTATGTACAACTGATTATACTTTGTACAGTTCTTTTCACTCTTTATGTGTCAATTATAATTTGTTATATCACGTACTCGCAACTGAACTCTCTCTTCCCTCTTTAAAAAACTATTTTTCCCTATATCTTACAAGAAATCCCTGACGACAATAGATGTGAGTATAGGCTTAGCCGGCCAGCCCGGCTAATACATCTCTATTGGGTCAGAGATTTCTATCTAACTTTCTTTAAAATTTCCTTATTTTTCTCTTACTTCTTTTCTTTGTCTCTGTATACCTATTTTTAAATTAATCTTATTTTCCTTTTACTTATTTTCTTATTTATTTACTAACTTTTATGTTATTTTATTTAATTTTATTTTAAAATTTTTTTTATTTTATTTTTTTTTTTGTTAATTTAAGCTTTAATTATATATATATATATATTATTTTTTTTTATATTACTAATTTAACTTTTAATTATAATCACTTTTTCAACTTTTATTACTAACTCTCTTCTGTTTAGCTGCAAGTTCAAATAATGACACTGACTAACCTGACTGTGAGTAGAGGCATAGCTGGCCGGACTGGCAAATAAATATCCCCTGTGTCAGTGTCATTAATATTTGAAACTTATGTAATTTCATTAGGCTTTTTCTATCCTTCTATTACATTTAAGAAATATTATAACGTTTGCTTATCTGGGACAGCACTGATTGTCTGCCAGAATAAATAAATGAATAAATAAATCTAAATTGGGTAATGCTTATATTAGTTTCGACAAAACTATTTCATTCATTTTAAATGGTTCTTTCTCGGGGCTTCTTTTTTGTATCTCTAAATTGACTTTTTATTTGGATACACTAGATTCTGTTGACGATACTCCACTAATTTTTGTATTAGTCCTCATTCTAGGTAGTTTTAGTGTGATGAGGTCTGTCGTACTTTAAACAATTACCTTCTTAAGTGCACCTTCTTGTATTATAGTGCCTCAAACATCTTGAGCACAATTGTACCTTTTTTATTATTTCTACTCTTTCCCCAGGGTTCATACCCTTAAATAAAAAACATTGTGATACATAATGCCCTGCTACTTTGAATATCGGGAAATTCCCAGAAAAATCACTATTTAATTTTCTGAATGATTTTTTCTCCTCGTCCTTCAATGAGCTTAGAGCTCTCAACCGCTGCTCTAAATATTCCAATACATCGAAGAGTTTTTGAATTTGGTTAGCTTTTTTTACATGATTTTTATATAATTGCAACGCCTCTATTGAAGTTTCGAAAATTCATGTGAGCAAAGATTACATCTACCTCGTCTGGTAAATATGATTTTATTTGTATTAAATTTATTGATTCATTGATTAAATCAATAAAATTTTAATATTTTTTGCAGAATCGTTACTAAGCGTCGGTAATTCTATTAGTCGATTCAGTTGTTCGGAAAATATTTTCCGTTTATTTTCATAACTTTTGGTTAGTAAATCCCAAGTGGCATTATAATTATCCGCGGAGCCCATTAGCAAATGAGAAACCATACACCTTGCCTTTTTTACTTTTAGCAACCTCATATTTCAGGTTCGATCTACCTGACCTACTTTAATTTTTTCTAAAAGTAGTTCTACTATATTTTGTACGTCGAATTCGAGAATTTCTATTTCATCATCAAAATCAATATTACTTTCATATTTACTCTTGAAATAATCAATTTCCTTTTTTTATTCCTTCCCAAAGGAACAAAATCTTCTTTTTTCTCATTTCCAACATTTCTACATTATTTTTTCTTATGTCCTCTTTACTTTGGTTGATGTATACGTTTAACCTATCGGTTTTTTTTTATAAAACTCTAGTGCTCGTTTATCATCTAAACTTTTTTGGCTATTTGGATTAACTATCAACTTTTCTATTTGCTTATGAATTTTTTTCTCAGCGAGTTTCATTAAAAGCTTATTAACGGGTTTCTCTACTGGCTTATCAATGGGTTTCTTTTTTATTACAGTAGTCGTGGTCGACTACACCAATTTTCCACAAAACGCTGTGATTAGCCTGAAACTCTTTTGCCACGCCCTTACTAATTTTCCTCCTCGCCTCCTGGGTGCCCTTGTAAGTGGCACCTGTACCAGCTGTTCTGACAAGCTCTGGCTGTCTCGCCTTGTAGTCCTCTATGCTGAGAGGTTTTGGTCCGGACTGTGGACACTCCTCTATCGCTTTAGCAATTGCCTTTTGGTAGGCACTTGTCACCTCCTGTCGGAGTCACAGCAAAACCGGATCTCATTATCAGCATTAACAGTAATAAGAACAACACCACAGCGAAGAGGAGCGTGTTCTTTTCTATAAATGGAAAATTTACTAGATAAGATTTTAGAATTAAAGATGTCGGACTTTAAAATTAAAGGATAGACTATTTAGGTAGATATTACTAAGCTTACTAAAAAGACCTCTTACTTTCTGACAACCAATAGAGAGGGAATATGTTAGTTTTTGGGTTATCAGGAACTGCAGGACGTTGAGAAGAAATAGGAATTGTAGAGGACAGTGCAACCGGAATCCGATTTATCTTCTTTTCAGAGTATATTCTTTTACAATTAAGTGCTCCAAACAAATTTTGTTGAAATGTGCTGCAGGAGCACTTATTTATTATTATAAATGATCAAATTTCCCGAAAATAAGAAAAATTAAATTTTTCTACCGAAATAATGGCTTCAGATCTGGTCTGAATAAAAGCCTTAACATCATCTGATGTAGTATCAGGAGGTACTGCTTTGATTGATTGACCAATTGAATCAGCCGGTATATTATTTTGTTGCTCTGCAGCAACTCTACTAACAGCCTCCGAATCAGAAATTTCTTCGGTGTCATAGGGAACACCATCCATGGATATGGCATTATTATCATCCCTAGTGACAGTGGTATATGGAGGCGGGGATGAAAAATGTATAATTTCAGGAGCGGAAGATGTGGATATTTGTGTAGGTACCCAAAGTTCATTAGAGCCTAAAATAAACAGACAGTCAAAAATAAAACCCATCATGTCCTTTTCGACATTCCTACAGGTGTCACAAGTACACTTTAGACCTGATTCAATATAATTCGACCATTGAGACCAGGTCATTTTTCGTGTGAAACATTAGCACACAGACAACAACATACAAAACTCATCTTAATATTGGGTCGCACCTGGCAATTTTATTATTACAGACATATATGATAAGACAGCGATACATGATAAAATAATTTATTAAAAATATTAATGTAAAAAAAAAACAAAGAAAATAAAGTAACAAAAAAAAAAATTTTTTTTTTTTAATTTAAAAATTATGCACTATGGTTTAGAAACACTACTACCCTGATTTGTACTTACAAACAACAACTATATGCACAAAACACAAACACGCAAAAATGCGAGGGCGCGACGACCGAAATAGCACAAAAGTTAGGTTAGGTTGAACCGGTAAACCACCGTGGTTACACTTAGACCAAAGCTGGTCCTTAGTGATGCCGGATACTGAAGATCTTTAGAAAGCTTTGTAGTCCTCTAGTAGTTGAATGCGCTTTGCAAAAAAAAATAGCGCATTTGGGGAATGTTTGGCCGCTTCTTCCAGTGATGCGAGCTAATACACATTGAAGTATTTGAGCCTATGTTGAGCGAGTGCTGGACAGCTGCAAATCAGGTGTACCAGTGTTTCAGAAACACCTGGCAGCTTTCATCTGTTGTTATTCCTAGTTTCTTAGCATGTGCTGCTGACAGGCAATGACCAGTTAGTACTCCTACCATTAGTCTGCAGTGGGAAGTCAGTGAGTTTTTCTTGACGCACATAATTTTGTATATTCTGCAGCAAGGTGTGTTTTTCCACTTCCTATCACCTGTAGCCAAAGCGTTTTTTCCAAGTTGCTATATAGTGACTGTAAGGAAATATCTATATTTTCCGCATTTTCATGAGATAACCCGACACCTTCTTTAGGTCTGCCATTTCGTTTCCATTGATATTCCGGTGGCTGAGAGCCCAATAGATGTGCACTGTTCTAGCAGTGCTTGGATCATCTAATGCTTCCCTGCTTGCCAGAACAATTTTGGAGCTGATGGCAGATGCCTGTAAAAATTTTATTGCCGCTTGGCTATCCACGAAAATATTGATATGTTTGTGTGTTCGGTGGAGCTCTTAGGCTACCTCTGCTGCTTTCCGTATCGCAGAAACTTCCACCTGGAATATGTACGGCAGCCTTAGTTCCGGGTCTGTTCAGTACACTGCTGCTCTGACTCCCAAATACATTTTTCAGTCGTCCATGAATATGTGGACAGCCTGTTGATCTAGTCCCGAACGCCAATCGGACCGGGCGATTAGGGTTGTTGCACTTTTGAAATTGGTCAGAGGAGTTACGTAGTCTGTGGTACTCTGCATCTCCCTGCCAATCAAGCTGTGTCCAAAATCTTCGAGTGTCATTTTCCCAAATACGTTTGCACAAAAACGTTGTGCTTGAAAGTCCAGGGGGTTGACGCACATTATTGTTTCTAGTGCTTTAGTTGGAGTGGACCGCAACGCCGCTAGTGCCTGCCGTTGGGTCCTCTCCACCAGTTTAGCGTATGTGGATTTCTCAGAGGGTTGCCACCATACTAGAACGTCGTAGAGTAGAATCGGTCGCACTTCTAAGAAGTAGATCCTGGTGGAAGGCCTCAAGTACTGCTCAGCATCTTTTGTGCTGCAAAGAGCGCAACTGTTGCTTTTTCACCCTTTCCTCCACATTGAGTTTCTCTGCGCTTTCAAGGACTGCTCTATATCCTCCTTTGATACGATTGTTGGTACCGTTTGTAACTTCTCCTCTATCGTTTTACAGAATTTCTCCCAGTTTGTGTTTCGGAGACTTCTGAATACTGTTTGGGGAAGAGTATAATCGAATCGTACATTAAATTGGATGTACTTGAGGTCTGAGAAGAAAGGTCTCTCAAGGACCCTCTATTCCGCTACCCTGGTACTGATCCCTGCTGCGAGCGTTAAACCTAAGATATTAGATGAAGTGGGACACGTAATTAGGCTCTTCACCAATATTTTCTATTCTTAAATTATAGCGTAGTATGAAAGTTAGGAGAGACTCACCTCTATCATTGATGTCTGGACAGCCCCACACTGTGTGATGTGCGTTGGCGTTCGTTCCGACAACAAGGGGCTGCTTCTTCAGGCTTGCCTCTGCGGAAAGTCTCTCAAATTCCTTGGGTGGTGCTTTCCTGTCGTGGGCCATGTAGCAGGATAATATGAGCGTGGGCTCGTGCTTGTTGCCGTCTAGCGCCACGACATTAAGATCATGTGAGCTGTAATTAGACATTAAAAAAGCATATGATCAGGTATGATCTACAATTTTACTGGACTTTTTGTTATAGTTTTAGCCGACAACAAGGGGCTGCTTCTTCAGGCTTGCCTCGGCGGCCAGTCTCTCAAATTCTTCGGGTGGTGCTTTCCTGTCGTGGGCCATGTAGCAGGATAATATGAGCGTGGGCTCGTGCTTGTTGCCGTCTAGCGCCACGACATTTAGATCATGTGAGCTGTAATTAGACATTAAATAAGCATAGATGCATTTCCTTACAAGGATGGCTGTCTTAGCCTTACTTACTGTCATTGCGTGGAACACGTTATAGTTAGCTGAATTTAGCCCAGAAACCTCTGCCGATGCTAATTTGCTTTTATGAAGATTGAGCTGAAGTATCCTTAGCTACATGGCTGTTGGATGTCTCCAGCTTCAATGGGACGACTACAATGGTTATAATCAACTTTTTTTTCAGTGTACACATTGAAACAACAAAATTTAAGTTGCATGTGTGCGTGTGATTTCTTTTATTTGTATTGGTGCGTGCAAATTTGCAAAGTTACCTTAACTATGTCATCCTTTTCTTGCGCTTTCTTGATTCGGGTCGTGATTATCGTCATCAGGTATGATCTACAATTTTACTGGACTTTTTGTTATAGTTTTAGCCGGTTTGTAGTTATAGATCAGCGAGGGAACATCTATATGAGTTTTGGTTTGCACAACATTGTAAATACTTATCTGATAAGGCTTCTCAGTTTCCTTCCCCAATGGTGAATCCCTCTTGCGACGACGTGCATATGAATTTGCTCATAAAATCGTATTCCCATATCTTTGTCAGCCACCACATCCACTTGATTCATTATCTGTAAGCCATTTACTTCGATTTCCGTAATTAAGTAGCCAACAGTAATTGCATAGCACATGCATTTAAGTCTATATTCTTAATTTTGTTCTTAATTTGTCAGCTCTGCTGTCAACTAAGCATTCTAACTCACATCCGTTCAGCTTAATCTTCTTTATGCGTCGGTTGTCGTTAACCACATTTACTGGCTACTTTGATTGCACCAAAAGCACTTAGCACCCTCCTTGCAGTCCTTTCGCATATGTTCCACAGATCCATAATTGAAACAGCGCATCTTGTTTTCATTGCCGTCCCGATAATTGATTGGCAACTGTATTTATATATATAAAACTATACCACCTGACTGACTGACAATAACTTTCTATTAAGTCGTGGGTGCGTACTCTGGAAAATTTGATTAAAAATATTTTCGGAAATTTGTGAAATTTGCACTTGAAGATGCCAGTACATGCATTTGAAAATGTAAATTTTTTATCAACTGCTATATACAAACTTTGCCAGTTAGAATACAATATAAGCGTTAGCGAAGGTGGTTGAGATCCTCCTCGCAATTATGTGTGCCCCGAGTTCAAGTCTTATTGTATACACATTTGTTTTTTTTTTTAATATTATTATTATTATTTTTTTTTTTTTTACCCTTTATAAGTCAAGTAAAAATAGTTTAAAGGTAAAATAGTATTAATTTTATTAAAAATATATTTGGAAGTCTGTGTTTGTATGTTAGCATTTATTTGCTGCCATAACTGATAAATTTGTATGTATGTGTGCAAATAGATCATAAACCACTCTCTTTCTCTTTATCTCTCTCTCGGCTTTAACACAGCTGAGTGCAAGTGAACTAAAGATATGCATTCGCACCTTTTTGTTTGTACATTTTCTTAAAAAAATTTATATTTTACGCGTCCACTGGTAGCAGCAGCGTTAACAAAATAGTTATCGATATGTGCCTAAACATATTTGGTTGCTTCACACTGTTGACGTGACGTCGATCAGTGTGCATGCTGTGGTGACGATTTACTACATAATAATAGTAATGATCAACATTCTATTAAACATCATGTGGCGGGCTGTACGAGGTTGGAGTAATTTTAAACGATAAGCCTGGACATAGGACTCTCCTAACAGCTTTGCACTCGGCTTCAAAAGCAATCGGGTAGTATATTTGCCGGAAGGCAAACGAAAGAAATTGTTGGCTAATAACGATGTTGTTAGCAGCCAATAACGATGTTTTGCGCAAGTTTTCAAATCCACCGGTCACGACCCAGCCAAGACGAGTCCTCTGCAGAAGTGGTAAGCCTGGCAAAAGCATAATTTGTCCAACGCTCAACAAATCAATGTTGTTGAATGACGGATCAGCCAGTTTAATGTTCGACGGAATTTTCCAATCTGAAGTATCGATAGCGAAACAAGGCTAGCTATCGGTAATCGTTGGCGCAATAAGCAATAAGGTAGTGGAATAGTCGGAAGCTTGTGTCTGCATGTTAATATTTACAGTGGCCCCATTATAACAGACGTTCGTGTCTCCCAGATTCGAAACCAAAGTTGTGACTCTTGTTTTCTTCAATTGTAATATCTTTGTGAGCCGGGAAGTGATCATATGCATTTGAAACCCAAAATCCAATAAGGCTCTACAAAAACCAAAATACCAGAGTTGTTTTTTTTTACCAATATTATTGCAGTGGCCAACAGCACAACACCAGGTTGGAGACCTTGGGCAACAAGAGAAGTAGAACTTGAAGAAGTCGGTGTTGGTTCTGATGCTTGCATATCAGCTAATGCAACAAAATGTAATAAAGTATGTGGATTGCCTCCACAGGTACGACAATGACTACTGTTACAGGTACACGTCTGATGGCCAATTTTTAGGCAGTTGTAGCAAAGTCCAAATTTTGGGAAGGTTTCGATACCATGACCAGGTGCGTCACAGAAACTACAGCAGATATGGTTAGTCTGTGCAACTAGTGCTTTTCTGCTTGAGTTAGGCATATGGGATGCCATGGCAGTATGCCATGCTGAACGCTTTCTAGTTTATGGCATCGCCTTTCCAAATATCTCAAGAATTCCTCCGCTGAAGGCACCTTGTCATCGCACGTTGTCTCCTCCCAGGTTCCAGCAGTATGCACAATTACGCAGCCTGCTATCTACTCCAAGGTACCTAAAGATTATAATGCGCGCATGTGAGAGTTCATCTTGTCCGAGAACTCACGAAGTTTTTCAGCTGACGACGAGTCCACTCTCTTGAGCACAAGAATCTATTTGATATGTGCCTGAAAGACACAAGACGTTTATTACTAAAACGATTTTTAAGAATATCCAGAGCCACACGATAAATGGCACTGGAAAATTCTAAAGATCGAACCGCATTCAACAACAGCACAATCGGAGATGCTGCAGCTTTTCAATGTTTGATAAATCTGTATCGTAATCCACAACAAATTCAAACATTGCGATAAAGTCCACATACTCTGTATAGCCGCTGGAAAAGGTTGACAACTTTCGTTCGGGAAAGCGCGATCGTTGGCCATTACTACTGTTCAGTATTTAACGAGAAAGCACTGGATTAGCGTCGCTGAAAATGTATATGAATGCGTGCTTCAATTGTGGCTACGGATTCATCAAACTCGTCACGCAACTTGCTGCCAATATCATTATAGTCAAGTTCTTCTAATGAATTATGCGCGGCGTTAAATGCAGATTTGATCTGCTCTATTAATCGTCGGCGCACTTCTAACACTAAAGTCGAGCAGTCAATGATCTAGTCAACGGATACTTCACATTTATTTCTTTATCGCGCCTATGCAGTGCAGCAGCCTTTTGCTTCAGAAAAGGTACCCTGTTTGCCTGTACTTTATTTATTTGACCGTTTTGAATGTTGTTGGAGAAACTAATAAAATTGACAACAAACAAGCGCACATGTGTGTATGTATGTGTTTACCGGTCAACGCGACGATATGCAGCTGCTTATGTAAAAACGTATGCTCACAATTGCGGCTGACGGGATGAAAGTGGAGCTGCACTTACATACATATGCTTGTAAATAAGCGCACAAGAAAAGCGGGCGGATGAACTGACCAAAGGGAACGCTCGATAGTCAAAGCGGCGTCTATTTACATATACACGCACTTATGGGTTTTCAAATTGGCATACTTTAACAATAAATATTGTTGCACTTTAAAATAATAACTTGTTGGTTTGTTTATATTTGTATTTTTTCACTGTGCAAAGTATTATCTCGCCGGGGCCTTCAAATGTTGAATTGCTATTGTTTTATATCGATTGTTTTTAGTCAATAGCGAAAAAATAAAACAACTTGGCTTCCAACGACAACTTTAATGTTTACTGCAAGGTTAATTAGCGCGAGTTTAATTGGCTGCAGCTAGAAAAATTTTCAATCACGAAAATACAATACAAAGTAAAAAAGCGTAAACAACAAGTATATATATATGTAAGTAACAGCAGCTCTAACAGGTGCAAGGGAGGTATAATATTGATTTGCTTATACCGATATTCTAATGTCACGTAACGCCACAAATACAGTATTTCGTATCATTACATCTGCACTGATGATCGCAGGTGCTTGAAATTTCAGATCTTAACAAAGTCTCACACAATAATGATATAAAACAATTTTTTTTAAAAATTTTTCTAGTTTTTTTTACATTTAGGCGTACGACTGTCACGTACGGCCACAATGGAATGCCCATATATAATTATTAGATTTTTTTTAATTTTCCAAAAAATAAACTTGAGTTAAACTTAACATATAATAAAGTGCCTGTGCACCAACACATATTCGCATATTGTGTCGATCGAATGGACAGAAATTTTTCGCTCAATGGACTTCGAAAATAATGCGATAAAAACGAGCATGACCCTTCTTCACTGAAAGCATAATTGCCACTGAGCAATCTCAGCAGCTGCAGCTCGCTACTTCGGCTCGTGTACGGGCCATGAGCGCCGGTCTGTCATTTACACACATCCATACAAAATATAAAGTTAGCCAGTGGGAATTAAGGTAATGTCAAGAAGTAAGAAGTAATTAAGTTAAATTAGTTCTTATATCATGCAATAAATTCCCACTGGGCTTCTAATAAATGCTAACACACAAACGCATGCTTATAAAATTGCAAATTTTCAAATACTATTTCACAAACTTCCGAAAATATTTTACACAAAATTTTTGCAGAGTACACATATACTATATAATAAAATGCTATTGTCACAAATTTCAGGTTTCTAGCCTTTACCGTTTGGCCTGGCTGTGCGTCGCCATTTATATATATAGATATATGTGTATATAAACTAAAAAATATGAATTAAAATCATTTTATTCCACTTTTGTGGCATATCACCCGCATTTTTATGAATGTACTGAAATGACTAGTAGATTACTAAAGAAAACAATATAAAATATATTGTTAGCAGAGATCTGGAGTGAGTAGACAAAACGCGCTTGTGAACATACTAAATAAAAAGCAATACGAAACAATACACAGTGAATATGAGGGAATGTGTGTTCACGCAAGTGCTTATTGGGTGATACTCACTCATGAATTCACTCACTCCTGTGTGAAGCATATGCTTACTTGATTGAATAGTCTATGATTGTGAACGATCAAGCAGTTTCACTCATAATAAATACCGTGAACGTGAAACAACTCATGTAAAAAGGCAATCACTCACACTATAGTAAAATAAAAAATTTTTGCAAAAAAAAATTTCACACAATGCGTAAAAATGAGTTGATTTTTAGCATATTGTGCAGCCTAACGACAAATTGTTCTGGTAAATGTTGTTGGATAGGATTATAGATATCATAGTTAGTACTATAGGTTTGAAGAGAAAGAGGAAGATATATTTTCTAGTAGTTCTGATCGAAACAGCAATACTAATTTGGCTTATTAATTCGAAAGAATCAATTTCACCGTTAATTAATTTGTGTACAAAAATTACACCAAGCATGGTTCTACGATCAGAAAAATAATGAAGATTTATTAGTAAAAGTCTACAATGTTAAGGATATATGCGAATTTTAGTATTCCAGTTAAGACCCCTGAGAGCGAAGATCAGGAATGGATTTTTTACAGATTCTATTCTGTTCTGATGAACCTTATATTGCGGATACCGTATCGTATGAAACCCAAGACTCCAAACGCTCGATTAGCAATAGAAGAAATATGCTTGTCGAACTTAAGCTTGGGTCGAAAATCCCAAATCAGTAACCGTATTCGTTCAATTGTCTTCATGTTGAGCACATATCTATTTAAAAAGGGCATACGCCTACTAAAAGACAACGTTACATTTACTACAACTCAGATTTAATAAATTTACTTTACACCAGCTTTGAAAACTGTCAAGATCAGTTTGCAACCTAAAACAAAAAAGAGCGTCAGTACCCAACAAGCAAAGCTTTACATCATCGGCATACATTAAAACCCGAGAGTGACTAATTTAGAAGGCAGATCATTTATAAAAAGGGTAAATAATGATGATGGATAGTAAGCCTTTAAAAATGATTTTTTGGGTTTTTTATTTAAGATAATTCGAAATTCAAAGAATTAAGTTATTTGAAAATCCCATAAGATGGAGTTTGCGCAAGAAGATAGAGTGATTAACGAAGTCAAAGGCTTTACTAAAATCAGTGTAAATGACATTTGTTTGCATTTTATTTTGAAAAGCACGTATAACAAATGAAGTTAATTCCAAAAGATGAGTGATAGTCGATCTATATTTGGATTGATCCGTACTTGGCGATACATTTTTTCTATGTTCCAGTGAATACATATTTTTTCATTTTGAATCTTCATAGAATCAACATTAGGTTGCTCTAAACAGTAGGTTCAACTTGTATGTCGTTTAGTGATTTTCCAAACAGTTCACAGTGCTGAGGGATGAAGTAGTTATTTGATGGAAGGAGTTTACTGAGAACATGTTTTATGTGACTCAATTATATGTATTCCGTCAAAAATTCTACATATCCTTTCCAAATTTCCGATTTGGTTTTTTTTTCCAATCTTTTTTCTCCAGAAGAATCTTCATCTTCCATCAGCAGCGGTTTGTAGGTTATCAATAAAATGTTTTTCACATCTTTGCTCAGTAAATGTGCGTTGTTTTTCCGTGGTTTCGAAATTTTCGAGCGTCCAGAACCGTTTCATGATGGCATCAGTTTCTTCTTTTGTAACAGCTGCACAAATTACTGGTAACTTTTTTGATGATTTCATTTTCCCGATATGTGGTACCGTGTTGTTTTATGGACGTTGATATACTAACGAACAATACATTCAAGTGGCCTAACAGACAAAATAACAACCCACCTACCGCCCAACCGGCCGAAGGACGCATCGCATTACGCGGTGTAGCGAAAATCGCGAGGAAAAGTAAAAAAAATTTTAACAGACAAAATAATTTAAATACATATATATATATATTTTACAATACAATACAAAAAAATACTACAAATTTACTTAAAATTGATGTAAACATAAGACTCCCCAGGGCAAAGAGCAGGAGTTGAATTTGTACTGATTCTATTCTATTCTAATGAACCCCTATACAAGATCCAAATTCCAGAATATGACGAGCAAGTGGGGTATAAAGAGATTTAGTAACATAGGGATCGTTAAATTCTTTCGACCAGTGCCTTATGAAATTCAGGACTCTAAAGGATCGGGTAGCAATAAAAGAAATATGATTGTCAAACTTAAGCTTGGGATCCAAAAGAATTTCCAAATTAGTAACCGACTCAATTCGTTCAAGTGGTTTCATACCCGAGAGTGACTTATTGCAGAAAACAGGTCATTTATAAAACGTAAATAACAAGGGGGCAATATGACTTCCTTGCGGTACTCCGGATGTAACTTGAACAGTTTTGGATAGTAAATCATTAAACAAAATTTTTTGGGTTCTGTAAGTAAGGTAATTCAAAATCCAAATAATTAAATTATTTGAAAATCCCAGAAGATGGAGTTTGCGTAAGAAGAGAGAGTAATTAATGGAGTCAAAGGCTTTAATAAAATCAAAGTGAATGACATCTGTTTGCATTTTATTTTGAAAAACATGTATAACAAATAAAGTGAATTCCAAAAGGTTAGTGGTAGTAGATCTATATTTCACAAAACCATGTTGGCAAGGTGAAATTATAGATTTACATAATTATTGAAGTTGAAAAGTTATTAATTTCTCAAAAATTTAAGGAATAGCAGACAACTTAAGAATACCTCTATAGTTACTGACATTTGACTTGTTTCCTTTTTTTTGGAGATGAATAATAAAAGATTCTTTCCAAAGGTTGAGAAAAGAACACAACTCAACGGAAAGTCTGAATAAGTTATACAAAGGTTTTAAAAGACTAAAATCGAACGAGGGATCCAAAACAAAAATCAGGTCAAGCGTTCGAAGTAAAGGATTTGAGATGACACTGATCTGGCACAATGACATCATGACATCATGAGAAAATCATGTTGAGCCGCGGATGTCTCCACGCTCGAACATAGAGAATCACGATCAGACAGCTTAGATTAGGCAGAATGTATAGCTAAAGCACGTGAAGAATAGATAGAATTGTCTGAAAAAGGTGAAATATAAGAAAAAGTAATAAAAACGCCAACACTGCTAATGTTCAGTTTAACAGCAACAAATTCAATATCTGTAGAACCATCGGTAATTACTACTTCTGAAGATAAATCAGCATCAACAGCAATAAGTACACCATCACCTCTAAATGGAAAATGTGTTCGATAGAACTTCAGAATTAAGAATGTCAGACTTTAACCACGTTTCTGAAAAGACAACGACATTAGAATAAAAGAATAGACTATTTAGGTATAGATAACTAAGTGTACTACAAAGATCTCCTACATTCTGATAACATATAGAGAGAGAGGATGTTAATTTTTTGGGTTATCAGAGACTTCTGAAGGTTGAAAAGAAATATGAGCTGAAGAAGGCAGTACAACCAGAGTCCGATATCCCTTTTTTTTTCGCAGTGTATTCTTTTATCGGCAGGGACACTTATTTTAAATTATCAAATTTCCCAAAGATAAGAAAACTTAAATTTTTCCACCAAAATAATGGTTTCAGATCTGGCCTGAATGAAGGCTTGAACATCATGATGTATCAGTTTTTTTGGTGGAACACCTACAAGATTCTTTTTTTCAATCTGAGTAATAATTTCAGAAACTACTGCTTTTATTATTTGACCAATTGAATCAGACAGTATATCAGCACTATGTTGTTGCTTTGCAACAACTGATCTAACGACACCGAATCAGAAATTTTTTCGTTGTCATGGGAATCACCATCCATGAATATGGCATTATTATCGTCCCTAGTGACAGTGGGATGGGAAGATGGGGATGAAAAATTTATAAGTTCAGGAGCGGAAGATGTGGATATTTGTGTAGGTACCGAAAGTTCATTAGGGCCAATAGAAAGTCTAAAATTGTCCTTTTTGCGTTTAGGAGACTTATTCAAAAGCATCATAGCCGGTTTTTAAACCTTCCAGATAGTTCCACGAAGGCTCTATTAGTCTGTCTAATAAAACCTATCATGTCTTTTTCGACATCTCTACAAGCTTCACAAGTCCACTTTAAGCCTGATTTTTAGTCCAAATCAGGTCAATAATTCGACCGTTGAGACCGTCAATTTTCTCATGTGATACATTATAACATAGCCAACAACATACGAAACCCATCTGCATGTAGGGTAGAACCTGGCAAATAGAAATAATAATCAAAATGAAATATAAAGCAAAAAAAAAAATATAAGTTAATTCGAAAAATTAGCGTACACTAGGGTTAAATTAGTTATTGCTGATTTTTTTTTTACAAGCAACAGCAATAATATGCACAAACACAAAAAATGGCGCGGGCGTGAAGACCGAAACAAACGGAATAGAAAAAAAAGAAAGATTAACAAGACCGCCAACACCAACAAGTTAAAAAGAGCGCGTGAGAGCGCGCGTTAAGCGTCACAAACGTTTTGAGCGCGAGCAAGAAAAAAATGTAACGGCAGAAATACACAAACAAACAATGCAAACTGCACAAAACAACAGAATGCTTCGGCTGCTGTTGTTGTATTTATAATTTTTTACAAAAGTTTTATTTAAACTTTGTGTTTTACACAACCGATGTTAAACACAAGTCACTAATATTATTATATTTTAAGAGACACGAAATAAACAATTAAATCGAGGAAAAAATAGACAAAATAGAGAAAAATCGGGGCTCAAAAAAAAAATCAAATCCGTTTGCTAATGCGAACCGAACCGTTAGTCTAGAGTGCATTCAAAAAGGAAGTCACTCACTGCAGATCTCTGATTGTTAGTTACATAATCTACGTAGATAATCAATAGTTAAAAGTTACATGAATTTACTTAGCAGCAATAAGTCAGAATAAAACTAGCGGCAACAGCGTCGGGTTGGTTTTGTGTTAGCGGCTACAACGTCGTTTTGTTTTTGCTTAACGTTTAATGAATAATACATTTATTAGTACACGGCTTTATAAAAGTCGTTTAGGTCCGCTCGGGAACCATATGGTTGGGTCTTCAAGTAGATAAATTTGATTTTTATCCTTAAGTGTGTTTTAACGGTTGCCGCTCAATATCAGTTTTATTTTATTTTCTTTATTTTCATTTTTTTTTTTACACAATGCCGTCCCGTAAAACAAAACGTTATAATATTTTTTAATTTAAGAAGCCTAAAGAGTTAACATAACCTCAAAATTTTCAAATTATTTCTCTCAATGTTAAAAATTTTAGTGGGAAGGGAGTTAACGCCACTGCATCAACCCCTGCAAATAGTATTCGCTGTCCTCAAAATGATTGCTATTTTCTATTCTACAAGTGCAAATTTGAGCTTGGGGATAAAAAAAAATAATTGGGGTTGCCCCGGACAGTAGCTCGGAAGTAATTCAAAGCGTAATTACTGAATTTTTACCATGGCAACTGGCGATGTATTGTATGGCACACTATCTTGGTAAAACATAACTTTTCTTCTGCAAGTGGAGACGTTTTTCCGATGCGTTGTAGCAGAGATTATAAAATACCAAGACTTTGCATGAGGCGTACAAAAGCTGTTTTATGGTGGGTTTTGATATCAAAACTCAGAACATATACTGATTTAGTCGCAGAATATTGTTTCACGGCTGTGGTGTTGCAATAGAGACTCGGACGCTGGTGCGCGGGTCCGGGGTTCTAATCCCGCACCAGGTCGTAATGTTTTTTCATGTTTTTTTTTATTTAATCGTCATTTTTTTTTTTTTTCTGAGCTGACGTCAATATAGCCATATTCACCTTTTGGCTTTGCTTTTGAACTGTCTTGATTTTCGTCAAGCTTTCTTGGCACAGATGCGTGTTGTTATTGCAGGTAGTTTATATGTTTGATTCAGGCCGATCGGACCACTATAACATAAAGATCCCATAGAAACAATCGGTGATTATCAATAAATATAATTATTGAACAATAATTTTTTATTTTTGTGTTGTTCTTTTTGCATTTTCGCGTGTAGCCCAAAGGAAATTATTCCTAAGCAGAATTAAAATTAAGAAATCCAAAATGGCCATTTTATGGTCCTTAGCCTATGCACTTCCATGTTCAACCACATACCAACGTAACAATGGTTATGCATATATGTATATGTGTTCATGTCGGACAAAAAAAATAGGCACATTTGCGCATCGAAAGCTAAATACCCTAATGAGCATATTGACGACTTACCCACAGGCCAAACGGTAGAAGCTAGAAACTTGAAATTTGTGGCAATAGTTTTGTATGAGGGCGTAGGTGCGTACTCTGAAAAAATTTGATTAAAAATATATGCGGAAACTTGCGAAAATTGCATTTGTAAATGCTTTTACATGCATTTGAAAATATACAGACTTTTCCAGTCTGTTAACGACCTCAGCGTTGGCGCATATGGTTGAGATGGCCCACGCAATTGTGAAGGCCCGAGTTCTAGTCCAGGTGAACATGTTTTATTTTTTTTTTTAGTTATTCTTATTATTTCTTTTTGTTTTTATTTTTTTATTTATAAGTCAAGTAAAAATAGTCTAAAAGTAAAAAAGTATTAATTTTATTAAAAATACATTCGGAAGTTTGTGTTTGTGTATTTGCATTTATTTGCATTAACGAAATTCTTATTTATTGTGCGATTTGACTTAAATTGTATGTCTGTATGTAGGTTCCGCGTACCAACTGGAGCATAAGAACGCGAGAGAGTGAGTGACAGACATAAAATCTTCGCAAATGAATTAACGATATTGCTTATGCAATGCCTAAATGGTAACGGGAAGTATTGTGATTAATTTAACTTTATTACCTTACTATGTTGATTTTTGGTTAACAGTGTCGATTTACTATATAATAACAATGATCAATATTCTATTAACATAGCTTGGCGGGTGGGACGGTGTTGCCTTCTATAAACATAATTTGACGGGTAGGACGGTGTTGGAGTCGGTTTATTTATGAATCGGGTGGGTAACACTCGAGTATTGTGCACACGGGTGTTCTTCTTAAAAAAAATCCAAGGTCGAGCCTTTAGGCTGCAATCATAGTGATATTGTAGAATATGATAAGTTGCCTTTTGATTTTATTTTTTTTGGAGTGAAGACGTAGCAACGCGCGCCGGGCAAGCTAGTGTACTATATATAAAATAATTTTATACCTTCATCACATTGTTATCAACTATAAAAATATGAATGAGGCCGTAAAGGAATTAAAATTAATAATGTATTCCAATTCTGTAGTTGTTTGATAGTTGGGGTGGTAAACTTGTTTCCAATGTGTCATCCCATTCTGAAAATTGTAAAGAGTATAAATGGTTAGAAATTGAGAAACTAAAATTTGACCGCAAGTAGTCAACAACGTTTGAGAAAAAGCAATAACCGAAGACAACAGCCGAAAGCAGACAGCATTCGTGTTCTATTTGTAGATACCCCAGCGCCCGTGCCATTAAGCGTCAAACTAAAAACGAAAAATTTTGTATATGCAATTCAATGTCTTTGTATTTTATTGTCTTTGGTTGTAGCCTCCCGTGATAGGTTTTTCTTTCTACAGATAATCGGTATATTATTAGCACACACTATGTGTCTTGTCTTTGAAGCTTAATATCTACCAATCTTATAAAGCTTTCAAGTCAAATTATGTAACAATAAAAGTTTATAGAAATTATAGTTTGCGTTTTAACTATATTAACAACTTTTTAACAGAGTTTTAACGAATTTAACAAGAAAAGAAAAGTTCTTTTTTTAAGACAACCGATTAGCACAACCTCTTGAAAATGTCGGATAACATTAGAAAATTGGCACACAACACCCGCAAATTATTTTTTTTTTAATTTCTCTATTTTTTAACTTATTTATAAAAGAATTAATAATGTTTCCTGCCACCACGATTAAGTACATCGATTTGGATAAAGAGTCTTATAATTGGTTTATGTAATTTAGTGAAATAGTCTTTCAGGCACTTTATTCTTTATATGAGTTCATATTTAGTTAGGTATTATCTTCCAGACTCGTATACTTTGTCTGTCATCCCCAACAAATTTTGATAATATTCAGTTCGTGAGAGTTTGGCGGCCAAGTCAGCAAAGGCAGTTTTTGGCACTCAAACCACGATTTTACGACCCTGGACGTGTGAATAGGTGCCCTATCTCTCTGGATCTTCAATTCAAAGGATTCAGAAGTATCCTTGATTGCAGGGAAGGCCGTTGTTAATACTCTATAGTATGCTAAACCATTTAAACGACCAGGAAAAAATTGCAGCTCTAAAGCGCCAATATATGTTATAGCATTCAATACAATGACATCTCCGCCACAGACACCACCGGCTGTGCAGTTGATCTAAAAGATGCTCTTCCTTTCTAAGATCATGAAAATAGTAAGCATAGCCATCAGGACTAACGCTCCCACTCCTTGGTACAGGTCATATTCAATCGACAGAAATCAACCCCGTAACACCTCTTTTTTTTTTATTTTGGCTGTTTAGTCGTGTAAATTAAACGCGTGCCTTGAAATAATTCGCTTGACAGCTGTTGTAATCAGAGAAGATCGGCCCTCTTTCATATTATTTTTATAGGTGTGGACATTTCTTAAGAATGAGGAAATTATTTTACGGCAGCGTTAATTTTTTTTTCTCCATATTTGAAGGTATGCGGGACCACACTTAATGTTTTGTTAGCCTCTATTTTTACCTTTTCTATCTAATCCAATGCTTTTGGTCAGCCCATATTTACTTAATTTCATTGAAAATTAATCGAATTATATAAAAATTAATTTTCATATTACTGTTCATATTACGGCAAATTGCAAGCAAAAGCTTAAACTAAAGCGAAATGTGCTAATCGTCTGTCGCAGGTTAATTTTTTTCTTTAAATTGTTTAAAACACTTACTTTAATTTTTTCTAAAATTCTAAAAACTTACATTGATAAAAAATTCATATCAAAAGCTACACACGTTTAGCAGATATTAAGCTTCAAAGTCAAGAAGCATAGGATGTGCTAATCGGTTGACGCGGAGCGTATGTACATATAATTCTCATATAACAATATCATTAGGGCTGAAATTCATGCGAAACTAAATTAAAAGATACCTTATTGCATTACCAAAGTTTGGTTAACGCACATATGTATCTTGAAAGACTAAGAAGTTTAGCTACTTGCCAAAATTGGTATGAGTATTAACTACACACTTTACTTTTCTCCTGCTTTCAAAATATACGTTCTATCTTCTAATTTTAAGACCACTAAATGCTTACTCAATAATTAAAGTAGATCATATAACATTTTGTTTTTTTATGTAAAAATAGTATCTCTATTTATTTATTTTATATAAGTAGGTTATATATGCTCAATTTTCAATGACTCAAATTTACAAGTTATCATTACGTACTAATATTGAAATGCTTATATTTTAGATTGGTCAACGACATGGCGGTTTCCTCGGCATACTACAGAGAGCACTGGCAAGAGCATCACCACATATTTGGTTCGAGCGCGGAGAAGCAAAGGACAGACATCTTGTTGCTGAAAGATTAAGGCAGCATGTCTCAGATCCAAATAATCCGCCTATTCTTATATTCCCCGAGGGCACATGCATAAACAATACATCTGTTATGCAATTTAAAAAGGGAAGCTTTGAAGTTGGTGGAGTCATATATCCTGTAGCTATAAAGTAAGTATTAGATTTATATAACAAAAAACATCCGCTATCTCCGAACATAAATACCCTACAAAATGCTTATTAAACAAATAGTCATTTTTTAAACTTGCCATTTAACGACCCGTGGCTTCCGAAAAATAATATAATTTCCAGATACGACTGTTTATTAACTCGCTATGAATGGTAGTCTTCAAACGACTAAACTAAATAATATTTAAACGTCGATGCGTTCCATACAAAATGTGTGAGATAATTAATTCTCTTAAGTTTTAATAAAATAATATAGTTTTAATATATAATATATTAATTTAATAATTTTGTGCAGAGATAAATACACATCATAAAAATCGCAGCTATAAATGGTCTAACTAGTACGACTCTGTATGCGACGCCCTTGCTCAAAATTTTTATGACATTGAAATCGTACCATAAATACCTATTTTTCACAAAACTAAGATCCTGCACCACCCGCCGTATTATTTTAATAGAATATTGATAAATATTATTATGTAGTAAATCGTTACAGCATCATGTACATTTTGTTAACTAAAATCAATTAATAATGTTATTATTATTATTATTAGGGGAGGGATTATTTTACTGCGACTTATTAGATCTATTGTACCCCCTTCTTTGCTTAAAACTGACGGATCATCCTCTAGCTCACAGTGTCTTCGTCTGCCATGTCCTGTTAAGAGACCGGTGTGTATTCTGACTGAATTCTTTCCCATCGGAATTATGCTCTTAAATCTTTTAGCCTATAGTTTCCTAGGAGTTATTTTGCTTGTCGTAGTCCTGGAGCGTTTGTCCAGTTTGACTGCCTTATGCTATTCACCTCTAGCCTTAGCTGTTCTCGTATTGTGTTTTTTCCGATACCACAAAACGGTTCAGGCCCAAATAAGGGCTCTCCTGCTACCATTCTTGCTAACTCATCAGCTACTTCGTTACCGGGTATATCCCTGTGTCCTGGAATCCATGAGTACGGTAGAGCTCAATTGTGTAATGGAGTGGAGTGAGCTCCAGGGCCGTTGTCGGGCAGGTGCGCATTGCTCCTGTCATGCAGACGCAGACCATCCTTGGAAGTTTCTGTAGTTATTTTTTCACGGTGTGGAGTTGAACTCGGTCCCCCAGGCGATGGCTTCATATGTGAGCATCGGTCTTACTATCATCAGATATAGCCATCTAATTATTCGTGGCGATGTGCCTCATGATTTTCCAGCTATACTACGACATGTGTATAGCGCTCTAGAGCACTTTTCCACCGTATTCTTTACATGTGAAGCAAAATTTAGTTTGCTATATAGCGTGACTCCAAGGTATTTTACTTCCTTACTTATTTCTGAGAGAATTCCTACCAATGAGATCTGCTTCATTCAGTGCAATTTAAACCTTCGCGTGAAGAGACCAACCCCCTTACACCAGTCATATGTCGTCTTAGTTGGATTATATTACAAAGAGAATCGTTGAATTTTTACACTGACTATGCTGACTGTCATCTGCGTATCCTTGGCATTGGATGCGCAGATGGCCACATCCTTAGTATCAACTGACTTCTTCAGTACGTTGTGCAGTTGGTATAATGCTGTGTCGGTGAATCGACCTTCTCTGTATGCATGCTGTGTTGGATGTAGCGGACTCTGCTTTAGCCGGGTGCTTTTGATATTGTAGTCCACAAGCTTATCCAACGTTTTCAATAAAAACGATGTCATGCTGATGGGTCTGAGGACTTGGGGTTGGTGATATCTTTCCTCCCGACTTTGGGGATGAAGACAACCCTAGCTCTACTCCAGGCGATGGGTATGTGACCCAGTGTCCCTGTTGCAGAAAAGCTGGTGAAATACTATCCAGGCCTGGCGATTTGTATGACTGGATAGCCCATACAAGCCTCTCCCTTGATACTATAGATTTTGCAATCCCCCAGTCTATAGTGCGTAGCCTAGATTGGTTTTTAATTCCGATACTCTCTTCCGTTGTAGGGATGCTTCCTGGGAAGTGAGTACTAAAGAGGAGTTCTAAATTCTCCATATTATTGGAAGTAAGGGTATTATCTCTCTTCTTCAGGGCTAGGTTAGCCACTGGTGCACGTTTCGATAGCACTTTGTGCAGACGCGCTCCCTTATTCGCGTTTGCTATAGTTTCGCAGAAGTCTCTGTAGTTCTTCCGTTTAGCTTTTCGTATCCCCTTGTTATAGGAGGTGAGACTTTGCCGATATATCTCCCAGGCATTGTCTCTTTTTGGTCTGTTGAAGAGTTTGCCGGTGGAAACCCGTAGCTTTTTAAGGCGAGCATTCCAGCAAGGAGCATCTTTTTCTTCACTTTGTTTTCTTAGGGGACAATTTTCTTTGTTTTTGTTTATACGGCTCACATATCGTTCGAGTTCCAAGGCTGGTTTGGGTATGCCAGACATCTCATTGGATAGTTCGTGCGATAGGGTGGTTCTATACTTCTCCCAGTTAGTTTTCATAGGATTTCGGTTGGGTTCTCGACCATCCATATTCAATTAAAGATTGAATAGGATTTTTCTGTTATCTAACATAGATTCTTCTAGTGAGACATGCCAATCCCTTCTGTGTGGCTTTAGTGACCGGCTTGTCAAGGCGATGTCTAAGACCTCTTTTCTTATTCTTGTTACAAAAGTCGATGTGGAGCCGACATTTCCTATTTCAAGATTATGCCTAAAAATAAAATCAAGTAAACACTCACCTCTGGTGTTTTTATCCTTACTACCCAAGACGGCGTGATGCACGTTAGCTTCGCATCCCACGACGACCGGTAGATGTTGTTTCCTGCAAAACTCCACCAGGCCACACACTTCCGGGGGATGGCAGAACACCTCTCCTGCACAGTATGCAGAGGCCACCACTGCGTTTGTGGCAGCACTAGTTGCCAGCACTGCAATAGGAATGCAGTCTCCGGTTAGAAATTCTGAAAGGATAGTGTAGTTAATACCTTTCCTTACCATGATACACGTTCTTGTCATATACTACCTTTGAGTCCTTTGTGTATAGGCCCTTAATGCCGTTGTTGACCCACGGCTCCAAGGTGTTGAAAAGTGAACATTTTGGCTAAGACGGCCGAGGCCGCCTTCGCACGGTAAATGTTCACTTGGGCTAGCCTAGTGTTGATGACTGATGTCATCTCAAAGGACGGGTTTCTCTGCTTCCGTTCGTCAAGGTGACGTCGGCTACGGTGTGTGCCTCTCTCAGCTCCAGCTCCAGTTCTTGGGACGACATTGGGATGCCGTCCAATATCTCCTGCTCCATCTCCATGAGTGCTACAGCAGCGGGATCTAGCGTTTTCGGTTCACACTTTCTTGGGCGTATCCGTTGGCGGCGTTTAATTGCTGTTCCAGCTCTTTGGAGCTGGTGTTCTCGGTTGCTTCGGCGCCTCTCTCGCCTCTTTAGCCTTTTGCAGTGCTTCTGCTGGGGAGAGTCCCTGCTGGAGGTAGTCTTTCAAGGTGTTGAGTTAAAACAATATTGAATCCACACATCCTAGTCAGTTTTGTCTACAGAAATACATGAACGAATGTATTCATTAATTTGGTATGTGTACCATAACCAAATATTTAGTCGAATCGCAACTGTTAGTGACTACATACTCATTTCCATCTTCAGATCTTAGTGGACCAATAGTACCAATCAAAACTATATCAAATACGGTTTTTGGTGTTTCTGTTATTGTTAGGAGCGTTTTCTTATGCTTCATGGTTTTAGTTTGTTCACATTTCAAACAAGTCATTTGTGGCCATTAATAAAAGTTTTTTATTTTCCTCTGGGTTCTAGAAATTCCTGAGTGGCCTCCTTCTGACGGATTGTTATGGTATTTTGACAGGATTCCATTTATTTGAACCTCAAATTTTTTATCCATCTTTGTTACCTTGTTAAGTAGCGCTACTTGTACATTTTTTAATTTCTTATTGCCCACTTTTTAAATTCATTTAGAGTGACATTATGACATATGTTCACTTGGTGACATTTGGATTTTTGTGATTTTATATAATCCGGTCTCTCTAATAAGCCTTTGGAAAAATTGATCTAGATCGAATCTACCATCAGAATATAAATTTGTCACATCAAATCGTTTAATTAAAATTTTTCTCGATTCAACAAGCATTTAGGCTAATCTATTTTCAGTAATACATATTTTTTGGTATCAATATTATTGACTACCTGATAGAAATTGGGCTTTTTACTTTCATTATGGTTATGGTTCTTGCAATGTTAAGTTATTATCTGCGCAAATAGATTCCTGTCTGGCTGAAGATCTTGTTGTGACTTGTTTGGAATCTGATGTTTCATTGAAAACAAATATGACAAAGGTCTATGATCACTCTTTACTAGGAAAAGCCTGCCATAAATATAAGGTCTAAAATGGTTTATCGCCCAGTGAATTGCTGCCTTGTTCACTGATACTACCGGCTGTGAAGACGAATTAAAGTATGCTCTTCCTTTCTAAGATCATTTCAAAAGAATTATTCAGCACTTCCCATATTAAAATTTATCGAATTAAAAAAAATTTGTTTTCATAAGCCAAATCCGACAATTTACATGGCAAGACTTAACTAAAGCGAAAAGTGCTAATCTCGGATGTCGCAATAAAAAAGGTTATTTGTTATGTAAGTTCGTTAAAATTATGTTAAAATGTTATTAATATAGTTAAAACCCAAACATTAATTTTTTTTGGTGTAAAATATTATAAAATTATATTGATAAAAAATTCATCTCAAAAGCTACACACTTTTAGCGGATATTAAGCTTTAAAGTCAAGTAGCATAGGGTGTGCTAATTGGTTGTCGGAAAGTATATATAAAGATAAGATAAAGTATCAAAAATAAGTATCAAAAATAAGTATCTAACGATAATACTTAATGTACTGGCGAATCCGAAATTGGCAAACATATTTTAAAAGCGTATTCTTGAACTCCAAGATAACATACTACACCGTTTAACAGAATATGTAGTGTCAGGTTTTAAGGTATGCCAAAGCCATCATTCGCTGCCAAAAGCGCAGAGGTTATTTATACGAGAATATTTACTAGTTTGTTACAGAATGTTTAATTTCCATATACTTATACACTGCCATGCACTTGAATAGGGACAAGAATTTGTTTATGTTTCGTTTAATTTTTCTCTTAACCTACTAAAGCTATTGGCATGTGCTTTGCTGTTTTCTGAAGAAGAGAACATAGGCAATCTATGGAAATGAGCGAGAGGTCGCGACAATTTACCGTTATAATTTTTTTTCGGTTTTGCTTTGACCATTCCTAGAATGCTGTACTTTTTTGCATGCACTTAAATAGGGACAGGAACAAAAAATTGGTGTTTAGGGAATTATATATAACATTTTATTAACTATTTATAAGGCTTATTTTTTAAAAATGTGTCAAATTAAACTATTTTAATAATGTGTGTGGCCACCATTGTTGGATATAGCTTCGTAAATCCTATTAGGAATAGAGTCATATAGTGCCTTTATGTAATCTAAGGATATTTGACTCCAGGCTGTGTTGATGGCATCTGTTAATGCCTGTATGTCTTCTTATTGTCTCCCAGATTCATATACTTTTTTTTGTCATCCATCCCCACACATTCCCAATTATATTGAGATCCGGAGAATATGGGTGCCACTCCATAAGATCCACGTTTTGTTGCCGAATCCAAGCTTTTACCACTCGTGCTGTGTGGATTGGGGCATTATCCTGTTTGAAAGTCCACGATAATGATCCAAAGATGTTAATTGCTTCAGGAAAAGCTTTCTCGAGCAAGCCTTTGTAATGCGTTGCGTTCATTTTGGAAGACACAATCTGCAGCTTGCATGTCCCATAGTATGTTATAGCACCCCATACCATTACACCTTTCTCACGGCTATGGTGACGGGACAAAAAGTGTTCTTCTTTTCGCATATCATGAAAGTAATATGAAAAACCATCAGGTCCATCCAAGTTAAAGCGCTTTTCATTCGAAAACACAACGGTATGCCATTCCTTCTGCCAAGTCATATGATAACGTGCAAAGACGAGGCGAGAATCCTTTCGTTGGTTATTTAATGGAGGTTTTTTTTTTAGTTTCAATCTCTTCAGATGATCAGCTCGTCGTATAACTGTACTGTATCCACGCTTGCATTTAAATGTATTTTGAATGAATTTTCGAAGCCGCACAATGTGAGTTTGCCGCTTCTCGAACAATTCGGCGCTCAGCAGTAGGTGAAAGGACTTTTTTGGTGCGTCCTTTCATGTTATTCCCGTAATTTGCAGGGTTTTTAAGGAAACTGCAAATAACATTTTTGCTTTTTCCAATTTTTTTTAGCAATTTGTCTGTATGTCAGATTACATTCCTTATACGCAATTATTTTGCCTTTTTCAACAGGAGTTAGAGCTTTGCCGCGACCCATTACGTTTTATTTATATTTAAAATGTGTTTCAGTTGGCAAATAATAAACTTTATCGCATGGAATTTTGGTCAGAGTGATGAAATCACGTCTGTCCCTATTCAAGTGCATGCAAAAAAGTACAGCATTCTAGGAATGGTCAAAGCAAAACCGAAAAAAAATGATAACGGTAAATTGTCGCGACCTCTCGCTCATTTCCATAGTTTGCCTATGTTCTCTTCTTCAGAAAACAGCAAAGCACATGCCAATAGCTTTAGTAGATTAAGAGAAAAATTAAACGAAACATAAAGAAATTCTTGTCCCTATTCAAGTGCATGGCAGTGTATGTACAACTTAATTCCTAGTCTGAAAATAACCCTGGTATTGATGGGTCACAGTAACAGTCTTCCGCTCATCTGATTTTTGGCGACTTCACTTCAGCCGGTGATAAAATGTTAAATTTGTTGGGTCCCTTGCTATGGATTCTCACATAAGTATTATACTATACGAGATATTTAATGTACATATGTATGATAATGGTAATTAAAAAGGAAATATATATATTTTTTAATTTCAGATACGATCCACGCTTTGGCGATGCATTTTGGAATAGCTCAAAGTACTCAATGATGCAGTATCTTTATATGATGATGACGTCATGGGCTATTGTTTGTGATGTCTGGTACCTTCCACCAATGTATCGACAGGAAGGAGAGTCAGCAATAGATTTCGCAAACCGGGTTAAGGGTGTTATTGCAAAACAAGGAGGGTTAGTAGATTTGGTGTGGGATGGGCAACTCAAACGAATGAAGCCGAAAAAGGAGTGGAAAGAAATTCAACAAATTGAATTTGCAAATCGGTTAAAATCTGATTGATTGATATATAAATGAGTTTTATTTAGAAATGTGAAATTTACAAAGGGAATCATTTATAAATAACTGACTTATTAAAAAACAAAGAATTTTATTTTGAATTAAGACGTTTCTTTTTGGGATATTATTACAGACTGGAAGTGCCCTAACCATTTATGAATTTGAACACTTAAATCTTTAAAATTAATGATAAAAAAAACTAAGCAACTGCATTTTATATTCCGAATATCTAAGAGTAAATCCATAAAATCTTTCGTTTAGTAAGTAACTTTGGATAATTTTGAATAACTCTGAATATTGTTTAATGAGAGATAACGCTTCGCTTCACATTACCAAACGGACGTGTTTTTTTTTTAGCGCCCCGATTTTTTTTTATTTTTCTCTCGATTTAATTGTTTATTTCTTGTCTCATAAAATGTAATATCAGTGACTTGTATTTAACATCGGTTGTGTAAAACACAAGGTTAAGTTAGGTAATACCGGTTGATCACCAATTCATAATCTTACATAGACCATAATTGGTCCTTAGTGTTGCCGGGTATTAAGGTCGTTCGGGATAAATTTGCTCCTTAAGAGTTTAAATGCATTTGACAAACGCCAGTAGTGTGTTGGAAGAGTGTTTTGCCACTTTTTTTTAGTGATGTGAACCAATATGAGTTGAGATATATTGCTCTTTGTGCTGCGAACGCTGGGCAGATGCATACAAGATGTTCCAGTGTTTCAGCAACTCCTGGAACTTTGCACTTTCGACAACTTTGCACTTGCATCCCTGCTTCCCAGGACATTTCTGGAGTCGATAGCAGAAGCCTGCGGTGATTTTATTGCCGCTTGACTATCCACGAAAATGAGTCCATTTTTTAACCGTCTCTGAATATGTGGATGGCCTGTTCGTCCGTCCCTAGTTCTAGGGATCATGTAGTTCGTGATTCTTTGCTTCTTCCTGCCAATCGAACTATGTCCAAAGACTTGTGGCATCATGTTCCCAGTTGCACAGTGTCGTTGTGCTGTCTTCTGTGCAACTAGGCGTGCTTGAATGTCCAGGGGATTGATGCACATTATTGTTTCTAGTACCTTAGTTGGAGTGGATTTCAAAGCCCCCGTAATGCAGACAAGTACCTGCCGTTTAATCCGTTCCGTTAACCTTAGGTATGTGGATTTTTCAGTTGCTTGCCACCATACCTGGACGCCGTAGAATTGGATCGGTCGCACAACTGAAATGTAGATTCAATGCATCGTGGTGAAAGGCCCCAAGTTCTGCTCATCATCTTTTGCGATGCATAGAGCGCGACTGTTGCTTTTTTCACCCTTTTTTCAACATTGAGTCTCCATGTCAGTTTGTTGTCCAAAACTACTCCTAGATATTTGATCTGTTTCTTGGGTATAAGTGGTATTCCATTCAGTTTTGGCGGGTTCCACAGCGGTACCTTGTATCTCTTGGTGAAGAGAATGACGCCCGTCTTGTCCGCATTAACACTAAGTCCGGTTTCTGTGGCCCATCTTAGTATTTCGTTCAGTGTGTGGCCCATGAGTGAGCTGAGGGTCGATGAACATTTACCCGTGATAATTATGCTTATGTCGTCAGCATAGGCAGTTATCCTGGAGATCTGTAGCTCGCAAAGGAGTCCACTGCCCACTGAATCTTCTTCGGGGTTATTAGGTTCACAGGTATACTTTTCAGTTCTCCGTGCGTGTGCTAAGAAGTTATTGAAGTTACAGCCCGTGTGTGTTCACCAAAAAATGCACATATAGCTTCGGAACTGTTTTCCGTTCCTTACTAGGATTGCTGTTCTAATTCTACTTACTGTGGTCGAGTAGAAGGTGGTGTAGTTTGCTGACTTTAGCCCAGACACCTTGTTACCTGACACCAACCAAGGATCCTGGTCTAGAGCCACATGAGCGGACCCTTCCTCCAGGGTTAGAAGGAGTTCCGACGATGCTAGCTTGCTTTTATGCAAGTTGATCTGGAGGATCTTCAGCTGCATAACATGATATGTTCCAGACTTGGGCAGCTTCCACCATGGCTTCTATGCCCAAGTCTTGGTCCACCTCACCAGTGTATTTTTGTTGGCGTCCTCCGGGTGGCGCTTCTTGAGACGTAGATATACACTGCCCTCGGGCTCCCTGTTGATTTGTAGAACCATGTGGTGGCCCTTGCTGTCGGGCTTCGCAACATGGAGAACCAGACAGTCAGCGGTTGGCACTTCAGGGTTCTGCCACCTCAAAAGTCGTAGCGCGTGATCTTGGGCACGACCCGTGGAAACAGCACCTTCGCCTTTCATACAGAAGGAATACGCGTTCTTTCCACTACCTCCAGCTTAGCACCCTCCCATGCACTTTGGGCAAAAACGGCTTTTTTTGCAAAAACCCAAAAAAAAAATGTTCATATTTTTATGGTTACAATACTTTTTCCAGTGAATTATTGTCCCTCCTCATCGAAAATATTTAATTTATATTTTAATATACAACCCTCGTCTTACGCCAGCTCTCCAAAGTTAGCTTTTTGTACCACGTGGTTTCTGTACGCAGTCTAATTGAAAAATTTGAAAATGTTTGACAATCTCGAATTTTTAAACTGTTTGACTAATTGTAATACCTCAAAATGGAAAATATACATCAAGGTATGTAGAAAATTATTATATATACACTGCCCGACAACCGATTAGCGCACCCTATAACCCATCTGTTTAAAGGCAAATAACTGTAATCTTTGAAAATTTTTCATGCCCTTTTTTTGTCTCTTTTATTCTTCATCATTTTTACTCATTCTGAGAGCAACTTTGAGACCTGGAAGTGCACCGTTATTTTGTTTTGCTATTTTCTTGGAAGTGCGAAAAAAATGCATGCATTTTTTTTGCGACAGCCGATTAGCACATTTTTGCTTTAGTATTAATTTTTGCGTGTAAGCTGTCGTGTTTGGCTGATTAAAACTATTATTTATTTGTTGTGATCAATTATCAATCAAATAAAGAAGTAATGGGAAAAGCAACACCGTCGAATGAGTCTGAAAAAGGCAAAATAAAGGCTTACAGGGAGTGCGGTCACTCGATACTTCAAATATCAAAAAATATTAAACGCAGCCGTAAAGTTATTACCGCGTACTTAAACAATGAGGAGACCTATGGAAAAAACATGAAAGGTCGGCCCTTATCAGTAATAACACCAGCCGCCAAGCGAATTATATTGAGTCACGCGTCTAATTCTCACGACTCAGCCGCTAAAATAAAAGAAAAAACTGGTGTTAAAGCATGCGTTCGGACTGTACAAAGAGTTATTTCGAATGCTGAACATATAAAGCGTCTAAAGCATACACCGATGGCACAACCGTGCCGGCGGGGTCATGGTGTGGGGAGCTATTTCTTACTTTGGCACCATAGAACTGCAATTTCTAACCAGCCGAATGAATGCCATTGCGTACAAAGGAGTACTGAAAAAATTTGGAACAATTCACACAGCCAGGATCGTAAAGTCCAGGATTAAAGGTCAGAACGTTGAATTGCTGACTTGGCCGCCTTACTCACCCGACCTGAACATTATAGAAAATGTTTGGAGATGGTTAGCACGCAAAGTGTACGAGTTGAATAAAATTTGAATCCATTCTTGTTATTTAATGTTTTCAAATGACTGTGCTAATCAAATGTCGCAAAAATGAAAGTAAATTTTTTATGTTAAGTTCGCTTAAAATAATTTAAAATGTTATTAATAAAGTTAATATCTTATCTATTATTAAATCTCGTGTAGAATTCATCTAAAAAGCTTTATTCGTTTTCCTGATATTAATCTCCTAAGATGCGAAGCATAGGGTGCGCCATCGGTTGTCGGGCAGTGTAAGTGTTTATGTGGTAGTATGCGTTATTATATATATATTTATGTAGATTTTAAAACATAAGCGGATTTTTGGGGTTTTTCGAAATATTTTAATAAATGTGGTATTAGTAATATCATGCGAATATGAAATTTGCTCGATTAAATTCCAAAAATTTTGTGAAGAGACGCATATGACGAAATATCCGTGGTACCCAATGACCGCTACGGTCCACAAAATTTTAGTTCACTGTGCACAGATTATTGAGTCATCTGTACTTCATGTCGGTTGCTTAGGCGAAAATGCATCTGAGGCTCGCAACAAATACTAAAAGCGTGATAGGATATTACATGCCAAAAGAAAATAGCCGACTCAACAACTTAACAGACGTATTTTACTGTGCTTTGGATTTTTCTGATCCTTATTTAAATTATCGCTTCAAGAAAGCCATCAAAATCACACAAACTGCCAAAAAAAGTTATTGCACTTTTAAAGTTGCCAAAATTTTAAGTTACAGATCAGACAAATGGAGATGAGGAAGAGTTTAAAAGTAAAGAACATTTTGATATTGATCTAGAAGTTGAAAATATATTTTAATCAAATTTAATGTTATATAACTTTTAAACATTACTTTTTTTTTATATTAATAGTTTTGTAATACTTATGGATTTTTTAATAAAAAATAGCTTATATTTTCCACAATAGATTTTCACTAGTTAATACCTTTTGGAAAATAAATTATCATATCTTACTTTAAAGAAAAAATTATTAAAATAGAATGATATCTCGATTAAACATGCATTTTAATATTTAATGTGGTTCTTTTATGTGGGCGTGGGTTAAGGCGTGTTTGCAGGGTTAAAAAAGTTTATTAAAAAATCACAAATAATATCAGCCGCAAATCTTCAAAGTTTCAAGTTTCTAGCTTTAAAATTACAGTTTTTGCCAAAAAAAAAAGACGTTTCCGCCCAATGTGCCATGGATCGGCCCTGGCAGCTACGGTGTCGGTGACCCACTTCAAGGTAAGGTCATCCAGACAACTTAGGATACTCATTGACCCAACCTGCTCAATCAAACGTGGTGGGTGCGGCATCTGGAGTCTCCATCCGTTTCATCATCGCGTCCAGCAGCTTAGTCTCGACGACTTTCCACTGCTCTGACGACATTTTGCCGTTGGGATCATTCCTGTCTATCAGGTCTACGACTAAATGTCGTCTCGCCTCGTCGCTAACAGATTGCTTCGGCTTTCTTGTTGGTCGTTTGCCAGCGGGCACCTCGACTCTGGAGGTTTCTGTTGATCGCTGACGTTAGCGGCCAGTCTCTCCTTCACTACGTTGGCATATTTAATGCTGGACGCCTCATGCCGGCCTTCTCAGCAAAATATTTGCAAACCTCTTTGATCTTTTGTTCGGCCCACAGCAGCTCGCTCCTCTCCTCAGGGGCGAGGTCGCCGCCACTGTTGAGCCGAGCTATGATCTTTAGAGCCGTCTTGTATTGGGCCTTCGCTTTCATGGCCTCTTTCGTTCGTTTGGGCCCGGCCTTACTATAAGTTCCGGCATCCTCGCGAACGGGAGGTAGCAGAAGATTTGCTTCGGCCTCCGTCGTGATGCTTCCACTATGTGAGTCGCAGTCCGAGTCTGTATCGACTACAGCACTGCCTTTCAACAGCTTGACCTTACATTTTGTGTTCGTTCTTGTTGTTGTTGTGACAGTAGCGTTAAAACCACCATGGCCTGCTCCAACCATGGCGGAGGTGTGACCGCTGGCGACACGCAAAGAGGATTGCTCCTCCACGTGCCCGCTGGTGGTTGCAGTCAGCCTTCCACCGATGTTGGGCTGATATTCCAGCACCGGTTGATCTTTTTTTTTATCCATTATTACGACCATAAATGATTTTTTTATCCTTAGTGTTTTTAGCCTACCGCCAGGCCTCTCGAACAATGGCTCAGGTCGCAGTAACTTCGACTAGCCGAAGCTGCCGGAGAATACCGTGTCATTGCCTTAGCTAGACACTGCACTATCTTGGTTGTAGGCGCGAAAGTGACACTAGGTATTACCTGTTTACTCCCGTTGCCCAGCCGGCACCCGCGTGGAGGGTACAGTTCGAGGGATTTTTTCAGCCTGTAAAACAAAAAGTTTAAATAAAACTTTTGTAAAAAAATTAATATATTGAGAAAGCCGAAGCATTCTTTTGTTGTGTGCAGCTTGCAATGTTTGTTTGTGTATTTTTGCCGTTACATTTTTTTCATACTCGCGCTCAACACGTTTGTGACGCTCAACACGTGCTCTTACGATCCACTTTGCTCACGCTCTATTCAACTTGTTGGTGTTGGGGGTATTGTTTAATACGTCTTTTTTTTTTTGGTTGTTGCGCCCTCGTTTTTTTTTTGTTGTGTTTGTGCTTATTATTAAGTAGTAGTCAGAAATAACTAATTTAATTTTTCGAATTGATTTATATATATTTTTTAGCTTTATATTTCTTTTTGGTTTTTATTTCTGAAAATTTAATTTTTCTTATCTTCGGGAAATTTTATGATTTAAAATAAGTGTCTCTGCCGATCATTTCATCAAAATTTGTTGTTAAGAATTCTGGCCAGAGCACCTAATTTCAAAAAAAGAATATACTGTGAAAAAATAGACAAATCGGATTCCGGTTGCACTGCTCTCTACAGTTCCTATTTCTTCTCTACCTCCTGCAGTTTCTGATAACACAAAATACTATCATCTTCCCTCTCTATTGGTTATTTGAATTTAAGATAACTTTGTAGTAAGCTTAGTAATCTCTATCTAAATAATCTGTTCTATCATTTTAATGTCGTTGCACTTTCTGAAACATGGTTAAAGCCCGAAATTTTATATCCGAAATATTATCTACTATATTTTCCATTTATAGAAAAGTTCGCGCTATTTTTCGCGTTTGTGGTGTACTAATTGCAGTTGATGCCGGTTTATTTTCAGAAGTAGTATTTACTTAACAGATATTGAATTTGTTGCTTTTAACTGAACATTAGTGATATTGGCATTTTTATCACTTGTTCCGATATTCCACCTACTTCTGTCTGATTGTGATTCTCTTTTAGTTCTTGGTGATTTCAATATAACTGGAACTAATTGAATTTCTTCTCCCGACTCTCGATAATTTATCTGGAATGTCATTGAGCCAGATCAATGGCATTCTAAATTCGTTACTTAGAATGCTCGATCTGATTTTAGATTTGGATCCCACGTTCCTTTCGATTTTCCATACTGATTCTATATCAATAACGAAAGTTGATGGATTTACCAGTCCGTGTGGTTTGTCCACGTAAAAATCCTACGGTAAGAGTTCGTCAATTGCGGAATACCGATTTTACTAAACTATCACTGCTTTTATCCGAGACTGACTGTTCTCAAAATTATAAGTGCAGGAACATTAATAGTTCAATCAGGATTTTTTACTCTACTTTAAACTCTGTGACGTAGCACGCTGCATCACGTTTTTTTTTTTTGTATATTTCTTATTATTATTAGTATATCGGTTAGGCTTTATATTATTAGTTTTAAGTTTATCATATATTAAGTTTATGCTAGTTGATAAGATTTGCTAATAAACACTCACGAAGAGTACCCTTAAACTAAATTTAGCCGCAGGTTGTTATTTTTAAGAGAGAATAAGGTTAAGAGAACAGAAGAGAGCCAATGAACGGCGCAACAGCGGATAACAGATCAACAACGCAATTGAAAACCCAGCCAAGAAATAAAGGTGCTTGCGACCGACGAAATAGCTATTCAAATGAAGCCGCATATGGATCCTAATAGGTTTTACTCATTTGTCAATGCGAAGCGTAGGTCATCAACACTTCCAACTTCAACGACGTATAGTGTTCAAGATTGCCAACAAATATTGCCTTATCCTTCTCATGTATATACTTCAAATTGCATTTTTGGCCTTTTGATCACGGAAAGCTCTCTATTAAGTGATCTGAGAGCCATAACGCCCGTATTTTCGCCGGATGGAGTGCCAAGGCGTGTGCTCAGGTACTGTGCTGATGGTCTTTTCAAACCTTTGTGTAACTTATTTAAACTTTCCGTGGAGTTGTGTTTTTTTCTTAACCTTTGGAAAAAATTATTAATTATTCCTCTCCATAAAAAAGGAAACAAGTCAAATGTCAGTAATTATGGAGGTATTTCTAAGTTGTCTGCTATTTCTAAGGTTTTTAGAGATAAAAATAACTTTTCAACTTTAATATTTATGTAAATCTATAATTTCATCTTGCCAACATGGTTTTGTGAAATATAGATCTACTGCCACTAAACTTATTGAAATCACTTCATTTGGTACACGGGTTTTTCAAAATAAAATGCAAACTGATGTCATTTACACTGATTTTAGTAAAACCTTTGATTACTTAATCACACTCTCTCATTGCGCAAACTTCATCTTCTTAATTTAATTATTTGGATTTTGAATTACCTTACTTACAAAACCCAACAAGTTTTTTTTAATGGTTTACTAGCCAAGACTGTTTAAGTTACATCCGGAGTACCGCAATGAAGTCATCTTGGCCCCTTGTTATTTACGCTTTTTATATATGATCTGTCTAATGTATGCCAATGATGTTAAGCTTAGCTTGTTTCTTATTGGTCTCAGGTTACAAACTTTTTTTTTATTTTTTTTATTTTAAGGCATACGGGGATCTGCAAATATCCCCTTTGTGATATATCTGTTAATTCAGTCTTATATGCGCACCGACTAACCGCTAGTGTTAGCTTATTCAGTCAAAATAAATAAGAAATAACAATATCAATAACAAAAATAAATAACAATAATAGTAATAGGACAGGACCGTGCTCCGCATGTACCACTCACTCTCTGGATCTGGCTGTCGCAAGTCAGCCCCCAGGCCACCGCAACTCGTAGGCGAGTCGTTATCGCTATTACATGGTTATCAAAGGTTAGTCTGCGATCCAGGATGACTCTAAGGCATTTAGCCGAGTTGGCCTGTTGGACAGGTACCCCCTCAATAATTCCAGCAGGCGTCGTTTTGCATTGTAGGGTGAAGCATACATTGGCGGACTTGCCGCTGTTAGTGCCAATGTTTCAGCGTCTCGCCCATTGCGCAAATGTTGAAGCATATACTGAATACCGTCGGCTGCATCGTGCTCGCAGGATGACCTGTATGTGACGCAGACGTCGTCTGCGAATGTGGCCAGCATTGTAGCCTCAGCAAGGCTAGCATCTGGCTGCGGCATGTCGTAGGTATACAGGCAGTACAGAAGACGGCCGCGGACACTTCCTTGTGGTACACCAGCCGCCACTTCATATTTATTGGAAATTGCCGAATGAAAGCGAACCGCAAACTGTCTATTTTTCAAATACGACCGCAGTAGCCCAAAGAATTGCGTAGGTAACGTGTCCTTAACTTTGACCAATAGGCCTGTATGTCAAACACGGTCAAATTCTTCCCTGATGGCTAGGAACAAAGCATTGCAATACTCCAATACTCCTATTGCTAATCGAATTTTTGGAGAACTGGGTTTCTTAAAACGCTGGTCAAAAGAATTCAACGATCCCTATATTTCTAAATATGCTTATACTTCACTTGTTCGTCCTATTCTGGAATATGGTTCTTGTATATGGTGTCCCAAATATAAGGTGCATCAGAACAGAACAGAATCTGTAAAAAAACAATTCCTGCTCTTTGCTCTCAGGGGTCTATACTGGAATACTAATATTCACATGCCTCCTTACTGCTGTAGAATTTTTCCCGATCTTTCTGATCGTAGAACCATGCTTGGTGTAATTTTTGTACACAAATTAATTAACGGAGAAATTGATTCATCTGAATTAATAAGCCAAATTAGTTTCTGTTCCGATCAGAACTACTAGAAATTATCTTCCTCTTTCTCTTCAAACCTGTAGTACTAACTATGCTATTCATAATCCTATCCTATCCGAGTCTTTCCCATATTATAGTTAATACTCTTTCTATTCGCTTATAACGCTATTACTTTCTTACCTGTCTACTCTTTAGGTCTTTTAAGTGTATTTTTAGTATTTTCTGGTATTGTAGAATATATTTATTTAATTATTTTGTCTATTTCGAATTTTTAGCTTATTCGCAATCTTTGCTATTGTACGTAATGCAGTGCGCTCCTCGGGCGGTTGGGCGGGAGGTGGGTTGCTATTTTGCCCGCGCGTTAACAAATCCTTGATGTTGTTGGGCCACTTGAATGTACTGTTCGTTATTACATCAACGTCCATAATTAATATAAAAATAAAAAATAAAAAAAAATACATAATCAGAGTTGCGATGAGATAGCTCAAAAAAAATAAAAATTTCGTGCTAACCAACTTTGACCTTTGACCCCCCATTTTAACCCCTTCCAGTGGGAATATAAAAAAAAACCGTCTTATTGCACGATATGTCTCAGCTATGTTGTGTGAATTATCTTCAGCCGTTTGGCCTACAGGGCCATGTGTCAGTCAGTGACTGAATCAGGACAAAAATTTTTATTTAATTTAATATCAAGTTATTTAGTTGTATATAAAAAAAAGATTTCTTTATTCTTTACTAAACTTGACATTTTTATGAGACTATAAAAATAAGACTAAATTATGACACCGATGATAGCGAAAACAAAACCTCCTCTTAAGAGTATTGAATTAAGCTCTTTCTCTTACCATGAGCGATCGCGCTAACGTTGCATTTTAGTTGGGGCGTAAATGCTCTCTTTTGTAAAAATGCTTATGTTGCATTTTGGTTGGGGTAACCGAATTATTATTATTTAGCAATTTCTGCGTGAGACAGTTTCTCAACGGATGTTTATGTTATTAGGCTTTTGTCTGTTTATATTAATGGGCTTATGCCCATGGCTTATGTATTGCTTATATGCTAAGACATTCTTGTGATGATTAATAATGAGAATCTTATTTGTTCAAGAGTTACGTTACTTGTATGTGAGTGTGCGTTATATGTTACTAGGCAAGATTTTGTATAGGCGTCTGGGTTATGTATATGTCAGAACCCCATCCTTTAGAAATTTGCCTGACCTCAGGCGGATATTTTAGGGTACAAAATCAAGTTATTTTCGTTTTGAGGATTTACAATTATTTGATTTTCTATGTTTTCAATTTACAATATTTTTATTTTCAATTTGATTTTCTTGTTTTTTATACTTTATGATAATTCTTTTTGGATGCCTTTTTATTTATTAATAACAAATAGTGTTGAGCTACTAAGCTTTTTTAGCAGCTATTTTGTTCAATGTATTTCAAAAAAAAACACGATGTTTTTAAAACGTTATAAATGGTATATTTAGCTGTGGCTTGGACGCAAGCTTCGCTGAGCGATCGTACAGAGAGCGAAAACGGCAGCGCTGCATGCAAGCGCCACTCAGCAGTTAGCAACAAAGAATTAAGAGAATTTAACGTTAGGAAAGGGAACATAAGTGATTGAGTTTCGTTTTTACATATTTCAAAATAAACAATATAATTTAGGGTGATCTGGCTGCTGCTGCTCCCGACATACTCCCCCCGTTGAAAGCCTTTCTTTCAACAACGTCATTGAGGGGCAGTAGCAACAGTTTTTTGACGGCTCTTCTAGTGATGCCTGAGGCGGTCTTCAGCTCAGCAACACGGTACTCGCCATCTCTACCAGATATTAGTGTGACCACTTTAGCTAGAGGCGGCAGGTTTTCGTCCTTTACGAGCGCCAAGTCATCAACCATTAGAGCCCGGTCGGGAGTTCGCCACTTAATTATTGTCGATGTTTGGGAGACCAGGGTGCGCAGCTCATACATATCTCATACAATACATCGACCAGCAGAACAATAAAAGTGATGCTTGGCAGTTTTAACCGCAGCCTCCCACAGTTGACCAAAGTGCGGAGAGCGAGGAGAAATGAAATGCCAATCTATACTGTCTGATAGGCAACATTGATGAACTGCCTCCATATGCGGATCACTTAGCAGGAGTCCCTTTAAATTGTTAAGCTCGTTTTTTGCTCCAACAAAATTAGTGGCATTGTCGGGTAATGTGAATGTGTTTAGATTCAGGGATTTTGGTGGGAAGCTTTCTGTTGGATGTAGATAATAAACCAGACCCGTTATCAACAGAAATGGCAACAAAATGAGCAGCAAAAGTAGAAAACGTTTCTTCGTTTTGTTCTCCGCATTGCCAGATTGAAGCAACCAGGTATCCAGGCTCGGCACATATGCAATGCCAATATAAATGTTACGCCATAGGCTCAACAAACTGCTAACCAAGAGGCCATGCTGCTTTTGATGCTGCTGACGAGCGTAATAATTGTGATACGCATTGGCTTCCGTCTCCGAAATGCTGGTCATATGCGTCCAGACGCTGCTCATGCTGCTCACCAGGAAGCTAATGAAACGAATGAGCCAAAAGCTTTGCTTTTGCTGCTGGCCAAAATTGGTAATGTCCACCTCATTGCCCGAATCGTAATTCAAATGCGTATATTGCTCCTGGGCTGGATTTTGATTAACCATAAAATTGACACGCTCATCATGATGCTCCAGGCTGCGACGCGACAGATTCGGCATGGCCACAATGTCAGGCGCCAGCTGACGACGATGTGGCGATAGCTCCGAGTATGTATAATCCGTTTTGGGTGTTTTGTTCCAGTACTCGTCAGACTCTCGGTACTCAAGATACGCTAAATGATCCTGGCTTAGATTGGCACTGGAATTGCCATTGGAGCGTGTTCGAGCATTGCGCTGCTCTTCCTTACTGACTTTTCCCAAAGATTCTTCACAGCTCTCAACTTCCCAGAGCCGACGACCTAATTCATCCAGACGAATATCAATTTGCGTATCAGTATCCTTTAGAAGGCTCTGTGCTGCCAAAAGTGTAGTACTACTTGATCTATCACCTCCATCTGAAACTACCCAATCAAGGCGAGTCTTCTGAAGAATTGGCAGTCCAGGAACGAGTTTTATTTGACCGACACATAGCAATTCGTAAAATAGGCTGGCGCCAATGAGAAGATCCGCACGCTGCGGCCTATTAAAGGCAGGATCGGCTAGCTGAATGTTGGAGGGCATGTTCCAGTCTGCTGTGTCAATGGCAACACTAGGATGGCTGTGAATAATGGTTGGAGTTATAACAGCTTGAAAGCTTGCCGAATAATCGGAAGTTCGTGACTGCATGCAAATGCTGACGGTTGCTCCCTCAGTATGGACGTGTGTGTCTCCAACCCCGGAAACCGTGGCTGCTGAACGGGATTTCTTCAGATGCAACTCATGAGCGAACCGAGATGTTACTAGATGCAGCTGAGAGCCGCCATCTAGTATAGCTCTACCGGGAACAAGTGACCCACAACGATTTTTTACAAGGATACTGGCAGTGGCCAGGAGCACGACATTAGAATGGGAATCCTGGGCGGCCAGAGAAGTGGATGAGTGAGGTAAGGTGTAGTAGAGGAACCAAATGGAGGGTTTTGAGGCACCGTCTGCCGTGTATCAATGTGAAGTTAAGTATGGTGCTTACTGCCACATTGACGGCAGCTGCTGGAACTGCATGTGCTAGAATTGTGTCCCTTCTTTAGGCAATTATAGCACAGAGCAAGCGTTTTCACTTCCTTCAGACGCAGAGTAGGCGACAAATTTGCAAATGTGCTGCAAGTGTAAATCCTATGACCGAGAGTGTCACAAAACAAACAGCCATTTGGGTTAATTTGGGCAGCAACAAAGGACAATCTATTAAGATTTGGGTTGGTTTTTCCCACCTGAGTGCTAGGCGCATGAGAGGCCATAGCATGTTGCACGCTCTCCAGCTTCTGACAGCGTTTTTCCAAAAACCTGTAGAATTCATCAGCTGTGGGAATTTTATCCATGGACACACTCTCCTCCCAGCTGGTCTGCGTTGCAAAATCCACCTTTTGCAGCAACAGGTGAATGATCATGCAGCCTGAGATTTGCTCCGAATTTCCCAGAGTCTGCAGAGCCCTTATGTGCGCATTTATCTTGTCAGACAATTCCCGAAGTTTTGCTGCAGAAGTCGAATCCACTCTCTTTAGCCCCAGAATCTCCTTAATGTGTGCCTGGAAAACAAGACGCTTGTTATTAAATCGTTTGCTTAAAATATCTAGTGCCACACGATAATTTTCACTAGATATTTCTAGCGATCGAACCGCATCCAACGCTGATCCGGCCAGACATGAACGCAGGTGTTGAAACTTTTCAATGCTGGATAGCTCAGTATCATGGTCCACGACGGAATCGAACATGGCAATGAAATCCTCATATTTATATGAAGGCGTGCCTCTACCATGGCAACGGAATCATCAAAATCATCGCGCAACTTGCTGCCAATCTCATCAAAGTTAATTTCTTCCAGAGAATCATGCGCGGCGTTAAATGCAGATTTAGTCTGCTCAATTAATCTGCGGCGCGCTTCTAAAACCAAGGTAGAAGTGTCACCGATTTTTTCACTGGACAACTCGTTCTCTATGTCCTTAGCGCGCTTACACAATGCAGCAACTTTTCGTTTTAGAAAAGACAGTTTGCTTGCCTGCACATTGCTTGATTCGCCGTTTTGCATATTTGTTTGATTTTATTAAACGAAATATAAAGTCGGATTTGTATGCTCGGACAAGGCAATGAACCAACAACTAAACGCAGCGAATGTCAACACGAAGAAATAGTTAAATGCAGGTGTGCGAATATCTTTTTGGCACACTGTATTTGCTTGCGCGGGAGTATGTACAAAGGGCAACGAACTAAATAGCAACAACGCGGCGAGCGTCAATTTGTTCTCTCTGCACAAAATGCAACCAAAAACGGCGCTCGAGAATGAAAGACGCCAAGAACGAACAGCTGCGAAACGGTAACTATGTATGCAAGCTTGCCTGGGCAGCGAAACTGAATGCAACAACAACACAACGCGGCGATCGCAAGCAACGGAACTTAAAAGTGCTGGTCACAAACTGTAGGCTTATGCACTCGTATTTGTTTATTTAATTATCTTTATATATGTTTATATTTTTATTTTATTTGATTGTTATGTTAAATGCACTTAATTAACACTTAACACTCGCGAAAAATTTTGGTATCTCGCCGGGGCCTCCAAATGTTGAGCTACTAAGCTTTTTTAGCAGCTATTTTGTTCAATGTATTTCAAATAAAAACACGATGTTTTTAAAACGTTATAAATGGTATATTTAGCTGTGGCTTGGACGCAAGCTTCGCTTTCAAGACAAAGTTTAGTAAGTAACCGTACGCGGGGAAAGATTAGCAATTACTCCAAGTCAATTTACCGACGGCAAAATGCAATGCGGCTGCCGAGCGATCGTACAGAGAGCGAAAGCGGCAGCGCTGCATGCAAGCGCCACTCAGCAGTTAGCAACAAAGAATTAAGAGAATTTAACGTTAGGAAAGAGAACATAAGTGATTGTGTTTCGTTTTTACATATTTCAAAATAAACAATATAATTTAGGGTGATCTGGCTGCTGCTGCTCCCGACAAATAGTATAAAAATAATTATAATTACAATAAGTGTTATTTGAAATGTATTATAACTTTTTGTGTGCTCTTTGATTATTTTTCTGTTTTTTATATAAGATAGAGGTTCTAACTTTCTTACCTTATTATTAATATAAATGGTTTGTGCATAATCAGATATTGAGCTTCTGATTATAATCATAATTATTATTTCGTTAAGTTGAATATAACAATTTATGCTTTTATAATATTGTTTCCTTGGATAATAATTTTTCTATTGATGCAATTTTGGTTAAATGACATTCTGGGCAAACTCCAAGTTAGCATAGCGTTAAGCTCTATAAAAATAACTTAAACATTTTTATGTGTTTTAATGTATCTGCATTCAGTGGTTACTTGGTTTAAAATGCCTATTATTCATTTATTCTGATATATGTTTCTTGAGGTTGCTGAGTAAACTAAGTTGTTTTGAACAAAATATTTGTCATGGATAACTTCTGTTAAAATTGTATTAACATGGTCTGGATATGGTATTGTCTCAAAAATAGGTGTTTTGATGACATCTTTTGGAATATGGGAAATAATCAATATTTCGTTTGTAGTGGTTTTTAACCATGTTGAAGTTTAAATATTTAATAATTTTTCAGCATTTACATTTATTCTATTACTAAGTTGGATTAATTAATTTGAATACTATTTTCGGATATACTGTCGATTTTTATTTGTAGTTCTTCCTTATCATTTTGGTCTAAATTGTAAATTGTGCATATAAAATTAGCAAGACCTCTTTTACTGCGCTTTGCTATTTTTATTCCATTAATTTCTCTTTTAAAGTTTTTTTCCAAGTAAACAATTTGTTCATGATATTCGTATGTATCAGCTTGCTTGATTAAATCGTTGTAAGTTTGCTCCGTTTTAGTTAGATTGACGGAAAGGTAATGGTATTCATAATTTCCGGAAGATCTATAAATCTGGACTTAAATATTAGATATCCATTATTAGCTTGATTTACTTCAATACTTTGACAATTGATAAATCTGACAAAATTAATGATAAGTAACATTATTATAAAAAATGTGTATTCAAGAGCGGCTCCATTAATCCGCTTGTTTAACGGCTGCTGACCTGGAATTATTGTATTTGCTTGCGTTAATTTTCTTCTTTTTCTTAAATTTTGATTTGTATTGGGGGATTTTTTTACCACGGTAATTGAGAACATGAACTCCTCGTCGATTATTGATAGTAATTACTTTTTTGGAATAATCTAACAATAATAATAAGCAATAAGAGTCAATCTCTTACTAATAGGATATCATAATTTTAGTTAAACAATACCGTTTATAGTATGTACATCTAAATGGGTGTTTTTACCTGGGAACTTTAAACAATTTTGTTATTCATAGTAATTACCATGAATGGGTTTCCTGACTTTCTTCTTCTGTTTCTGAATCCGAATCAGCTTGATGAAAATTTTCCACGTCCATTTTCATACGACCACTAATACTTTTACGCTCTCTTGGTATGTTGATTAGGGGCGGTTGAGCTATTCCCTTGGGATTTTGATTCCTACTTAAGTCAAGCTTTTGTTTGAATTCATGATGTTATTGCTGATTACTTTCATTTATGTTATAATTATGTTGTGAAATATTGTTTTTAGATTAATTATTTTGATATTTATTTCCCCTATTCCTACGATTGTCGTTATTGTTATTATTTTTCTGCAGACTGTCAGCGTTGTTTTGCGACTTGGACTGGTTGCTAAAACTTTGGTTTTTTGTTCTATCATACACTATAGTTTCATACACACCTTATTGTTGAGCAGTATGTTTTTAGTTAAAAATTGCCGTGATGTCATGCCGCTGATTTGCATGTCTATTGCACTGAAGAACACCAGCTTCTTGCGAGAAACTTCGGCTGGGTAGAGATTCATGATGTAGTTGACTCTTCTGATGAATGCACTTAGGTCTTGGCTGTTGCCGTTGAAAGTGGGCACCTGCCTGATTTGATCAAGGGCCTGGTTTAAGCGGGCCTCTGATAAGCATAGTGTTTGAACTTGCGTCATGTTGTTGTGTTACGCTGAAATTTTTTTTTATAGATTTATTTTTGTTTTGTTGCTGTTTGCAACTTTGGCACATTTTAAATTGTTTAACAGATTTGATTGCTATGGTTAATGACTTTAATTTTTTGTAATTATTGATTTCTTTTTGGCTTTGATGATTAAATGTTATTTTTAAATTTTTTGTACTTTTGTTTAATTTTTATTTCGATGATTTTAAATGTTGTACTTTGATATAACTATTGTTGATTTAAAATTTTCCACTTCCTGTTTCATGGATTGCTTGGCTGGGTTTTGAGCTATTTGGCTGCCAATGGTTATCATTGCAGGGATCAGTGATATGCAATACCCAGGAATAACCACGGTTTTGTAGTGAAAAATAATTTACTATCAAGTATTCCAGTTGTCCAGAGGATCAACTTTGATAGATATACTTGATTTGTTGGATTGTTGAACCTAGAACACGATCGTTCTTGAAGGGTTCATACAGCACTATTCTGGTAATAAAATTACACTGTGACCTGGAATTAAATTGTTCTTAAATGGTCAACACAGCACTTTGAGTTCGCATGAACTTTTTTTGCGGATCTGTATTAGGATATAAGCACTTGGTCTACTCGATTGCAACCACGCATTTAGTTGTTCATATTGCTATTCTTATTGCTATTCACAAACAGATCCTAGCGTCTGCGCATTTAATTAGCGTTAATTAAGTTATTTAGTTGTATATAAAAAAAAAAAGATTTCTTTATTTGCTAAACTTGACATTACTATGAGACTATAAAAATTTGACTATTTTATGGCACCGGACTATTTGGAAAGGCGATGTCAAAAACTGGAAAGCGTCCAGTATTCCATGGCATCCCATATGCCCAACTCAAGCAGAAAAGCACTTGTTGCCCAGACTAACCAAATCTGCTGTAGTTTCTGTGACGCAACTGGTCGTGGTATCTACACCAGCCCACAATTTTGAAACTTGTCGCCCTCGCTTCGTCACAAAGAAGTCAAGAAACTGTGTCTTTGTTCCAATTGCCTAAAAAATTACCATCAGATGTGTTTCTGCAACAGTAGTTATTGCCGTACCTGTAGAGGCAAGCACCATACTTTGTAACATTTTGTTGCATTAGCTAATATGCAAGCATCAGAACCAACACCGACTTCTACCTCTCTTGCTGCCAAAGTCTCCAATCTGGTGTTGTGCTGTTGACCACCGCAGTAGTATTGGTTAAAAATAACTTTGGTTCCCTGTAGAGCCTTAAAAAAAAATAGAGTCACAACTTTGGTTTCGGGTCTGGGAGACACAAACGTCTGTAATTATGGGGCCACTGTAAATATTAACATGCAGACACAAGCTTCCGACTATTCAACTACCTTATTGCTTATTGCGCCAACGATTACCGATAGTCAGCCTAGTTTCGCTATCGATACTTCAAATTGGAAAATTCCATCAAACATAAAACTGCTTGCTCCGTCATTCAACCAAACGAGCCTTTTCTTTGAGTTGTTGAGTGGTCGGTGTATTTGAAAACTTGGCCAAAGCATCGTTATTGGCTGTAAGCAATACTTTTGCTTACGATGCGTCTCAGTTTGATGTTCGCTTAGATTATATGGTTCGACTTTTTTATTTTCGTGGTTGATCGAGGTGATGCTCAGAAAATTGTTCTTAGGAAAGGAATGATATAAGAATCTTTTCAAAGATCTGGAAAGATTTCGGATTTAAGGGATGAATTAAAATGTTTTAGTAACGGTTCAGCTAAAGAAGTACAACACTCCTAGGAATGTTGTCAGGCCCAGGAGAGAAAGAAGATTTTAAAGAATTAAAGCGCGAAGAACTAATAGTAGAATCATGAGCTGACAGCATAGATAAGACAGAATGTATAGCTGAAGCATGCGAAGAATAGACAGAAATGTCTGAAGAAGGTGGAAGATAGAAACAAGTAATAAAAATACCAGCACCACAAATGTTCAGTTTAACAGCAACAACTTCAATATCTGTTAAGCTATCGGTAAAAACTACTTCTGAAGATAAATCAGCATCAACAGCAATAAGTATTCCAATCACCGTCGCCGAGGAGTTCGTGATCTTTTCTATAAATGGAAAATTTGCTCGATAGCATTTCAGAGTTAAAGATGTGGGACTTTAACCACGAATTAGAAAAGGCAGTGACATTAAAACTAAAGGTAAGACTATTTGTTATACGTAAGCTTACTACAAAGACCTCTCACATTCTGATAACCAATACAGAGTGAAGATAGTTAGTTTTTTGTGTTATCATAAACTGCAAGAGGTTGAAAAGAATAAATAGGAATTGTAGAGGGCAGTGCAACCGGAATTCGATTTCTCTTTTTATTAGAGTATATTCTTTTACAATTAGGTGCTCCGGCCAGAATTCGTTAACAACAAATTTTTCTGAAATGATCGGCAGGAACCCATTTGAAAATTATATATTTTCCAGAAAAGGTAAATCTGGTTGAAAATATTTATGATTGTTTTGAAATAAATTAAAATATTAGAAAATGTTTAAATATTGTTTTTAAAAGAAATAAAGGTGGGAATTAAATCTGACAGGCAATTTTTATTATTTATTCATTTGTTTATTCTGGCAGACAATCAGTGCTGTCCCAGATAAGCCAAAAATACGTTTATAATATTTCTTAAATGTAATAGAAGAGATCCAGAAAGCGCCTATTAGTCTGACTAATGAAACCCTTAATTTCCATTTCAACGTTCCCACAGGATTCACATGTCAACCTTCGGCACTGACATCTAGGGGCATATTCGACCATTGAGACCAGCAAATCTTTCGTGCGCAGCATTATTACCCAGCTAACAACATACAGCAACAGTCGTAACATTATGGTTGAACATGACAGCATTAATTATTGCAGACATGCATGAGTCAAGATACTTTATTTAAAAGTACCAATGTAAAAGTGATTATACATTGAAAAGATATAACATTAAGTAATAAAAATTTAAAATAGAAATTAATGCACTATAGGGTATAATGAATACTACTTTACAGACTTGTACTTACAAGCAACAACTATACACACAAACGGAATTTAACATAAAATATAAATAAACTGCCAACACTAAAAGTTAGTAAATAAATAAGAACATAAGTAAAAGGAAAATAAGAATGATGTAAAGATAGGTATAGAGAGACAAAGAAAAAAAGTAAGAGAAAAATAAGAAAATTTTAAAGAAAGTTAGAGAGAAATCTCTGACCCAATAGAGGAAATGTATTAGCCGGGCTAGCAGGCTAAGCCTATAGTTACATCTATTGTGGTCAGGGATTTCTTGTAAGATATAGGGAAAGTTAGTTTTTTAAAGAGGGAAGAGAGAGTTCAGTTGCGAGGACGTGATATAATGAATTATAATTGACACATAAAGCGTGAAAAGAACTGTACAAAGCATAATCAGTTGTACATACTGGGAGGGTGAGAGGAAAGTAATTTCTCGCTGTACGACGAGGAACAGAACAAATTTATACGACCTAACAGAAACATAGAGTCGATCTCACCAATAATTAATTTATGGAGAAAAACAACACCAAGAGTTTTTCTACGATTAATTAAAGACGGAAGATTGAGAAGGAGAAGCCTACTGGATTACGATGGTAAACGGATGTTTGGATCCCAGTTAAAGCCACGTAAGGCAAAAAGCAAAAACTGCTTCTGAACAGACTCAATCCGATCTTGGTTAATACTGTACTGCGGACACCAGATGCAGGAGCAATATTCCAAAATCGGACGAACAAGGGAGACAAAGTAATTTAGTGGTAAAAGGATCATTAAATTCTTTCGACCATCGTTTAATAAATCCAAGTACTCCCTTGGCTTCATTAATAATGGTCGAAACGTGTGAATTGAAGTTCAATTTGCAATCAAATAAAACTCCAAGGTCTTTTACGGTAGTTATACGTTGCAATGGAGAATTGGCAATCGTATAAGTGCCTAAATAGGGCCTAGTGCGATAGAATGTCATAAACATACACTTAGAACAATTGAGCTGCAGCTTATTGGTCAAGCACCAAAGTTTCATAGCGTTCAAATCGTCTTGCAGACGACTATGACGAAGGGAATCTGTATATGAAAATAAAAGTTTCACATCATCTGCGTACATGAGTATGTGAGACTGAGACAGAATGGTAGGTAGATCATTAATAAATAATGTAAAAAATAATGGTCCAAATGACTGCCTTGAGGTACACCAGAAGTTACATAAACCGAACTCGAAATGGTTGACCTAAGCAGTACTTTTTGGATTCTGCCTTTTAAGTAGCTTGAGATCCAACTTAAGAATGCATTTGAGAGGGGGCGCTTACCTGCCATATCATTGGATTGTCGTCGTTTTATGAAGTTAATGTGTATTGATCGGACAGAAGGGACAATGTCCATTGGATCCGGTCTAGATTCCAGTTTAGGAGCAAATGGACGTGGAGATGTAGCTTGACTTTTTGTCGTTTTGCTGAAAGGCTTGGGTACTTAAAATCTCGAGCTAGTCTGTCTTGGTGGCAAAGGTGAAGGTTGTTGTCTACCTATACGACCAAAGAAATTTCGATGCTCTTTGTTTTTCAACAGGTTACATAAATTAAGAGTATGGCTCAAATCAAATACAATATGCCTTAAGCAGATCCGTAATTCAATAAGCCAGGCAAAATAGATATGCTGATCGGTCTTAAGCATTACTATTCGTTATAGTTCCCACAACAACATGAAACGATTCTGGTCAACGCATATTAATTGAGCAAAGATGTAAAAAACACTTTATTGATAACCTACAAGCCGCTGCTCATGGACGATTTACAGTAAAATTGCCGTCTTCTGAACATTCTTCAGCCTCTTTGGAGACTGCAGGAAAAAGATTAGGTTAGGTTAGGTTATACCGGTTGATCACCAAATGATGATCTCACATAGACCATAATTGGTCCTGAGTGTTGCCGGATATTGAGGTCGTTATTGATGATTTTGTTCCTGAAGAGTTTTAATACATTTGGCAAACGCCAGTAGTGCATTGGGAGAGTGTTCAGCCACTTCTTTTAGTGAAGTGAACCAATGTGAATTGAGATGTTGTGCTCTTTGTGCTGCGAGTGCTGGGCAGCTGCATACAAGATGTTCCAGTGTTTCAGCAACTCCTGGAGCTTTGCACTTTCGACAGCTGTCCTCTGTAGTAATGCCAAGTCTTTTGGCATGGACTGCCGCCAGGCAATGTCCCGTTAGTACTCCTATCAGTAGTCTGCAGTCTTTCCTAGGAAGTTGCAGTAGAAAGTGAGTGAGCTTTTTGGTTCGAGTCTTGCACATTATTTTGGATATTCTGCAGCTGGCTGTGTTGTGCCATCTTACATCAGCTTCTGCCCAGGCGGTTTTCTCTAGTTCGCTGTGCAGCGAATGTAGTGAGATTTCTACGCTTTCTGTGTTCTCGTGTGGTAGCCCAACTCCTTCTTTCGCAAGTCAGTCTGCCATTTCGTTACCGTCAATGCCCCGGTGGCTGGGAATCCAGTAGATGTGCACTGTTCTAGCAATGCTTAGTTCATCTAGTGCCTCCCTGCTTGCCAGGACATTTTTGGAGTCGATAGCAGATGCCTGCAAAGATTTTATTGCGGCTTGACTATCCACGAAAATGTTTATACGTGTATGTACTCGGTGTAGCTCTTGTGCTATTTCCGCTGCTTTCCTTATTGCGAAAACTTCCGCCTGGAATATGCTGCAGTAGTCAGGCAGTTTGTACCGCAGCCTAATTTCTGGCTCTGCACAGTACACCGCCGCTCCGACTCCTGAGCCCATTTTTGATCCGTCTGTGAATATGTGGATGGCCTGTTCGTTCATCCCTGAACGCCAGTCATCTGGTCCCATTAGCGTTGTTGTTTCGTTGAAGTTAGTTCTAGGGATTAAGTAGTCCGTGCTACTTTGCATCTCCCTGCCAACCGAACTATGTCCAAAACCTTGTGGCATCATGTTCCCAGTTGCACATAGTCGTTGTGCTGTCTTCTGTGCAACTAGGCGTGCTTGGATGTCCAGGGGGTTGACGCACATTATTGTTTCTAGTGCCTTAGTTGGAGTGGACCTCAAAGCCCCCGTAATGCAGACAAGTGCCTGCCGTTGGGTCCGTTCCATTAGCTTTAGGTATGTGGATTTTTCAGTTGCTTGCCACCATACCAAGACGCCGTAGAGTAGAATCGGTCGCACAACTGAAATGTAGATCCAATGCATTAGACGTGGTGAAAGGCCCCAAGTTCTGCTCAGCATCTTTTGCGATGCATAGAGCGCGACTGTTGCTTTTTTCACTCGTTCTTCAACATTAAGTCTCCATGTAAGTTTGCTGTCCAAAACTACTCCTAGATATTTAGTCTGCTTCTTAGGTGTAATTGGTATTCCATTCAGTTTTGGCGGGTTCCATCGCGGTACCTTGTATCTCTTGGTGAAGAGAATGAGGTCCGTCTTGTCCGCATTAATACTAAGTCCGGTTTCTGTGGCCCATCTTAGTATTTCGTTTAGTGCATGGCCCATGACTGAGCTGAGAGTCGATGGACATTTGCCCGTGATAATTATGCTTATGTCGTCAGCATAGGCAGTTATCTTGGGGGCTTTCCTGTAGAATTTTTTGAGAAGTCCGTCCACCACTAGGTTCCATAACAGAGGAGACAAGACTCCGCCTTGGGGGGTGCCTCTGTTCGCCTCTTTGGTCATGGTGGTGGTACCCCATTCGGCACAGACTTTCCTACAGCTCAACAGGTTATGTATCCACAAGTCTATCGCCTCGTGGGTTGCTGTAGCTCTCAGGCTTCGCATTATTGCTTCAGTTGACACATTGTTGAACGCACCGGATATGTCGATAAATGCTCCTAGCGCGTAGTCTTGGTGGTTCAGTGCTTTTTCTATGGTAGCTACTAAGGAATGTAGCGCTGTTTCCACCGATTTTCCTTTAGTGTATGCGTGTTGGTTAGGCTCCATACTGGGATTGGCACCCTTTTTTATATGGAGTTCCAGTAGTTTCTCTAGTGTTTTTAGCATGAATGAGGTGAGGCTAATGGGCCTGTAGTCTTTTGGTTGCACGTGACTGCACTTGCCCGCTTTGGGCAGGAACACAACGCGTGCTGTCCTCCAGGCCACAGGCACGTAGCTTCGCATTAGACATGCTACAAATATACGTTGAAGCCATGGGATAACCATATCTTTGGTCATCTGCAACATGGCCGGAAAGATCCCGTCCAATCCTGAAGATTTGAAGCTCGCAAAGGAGTCCAAAGCCCACTGAATTTTCTTCGGGGTTATTAGGTCTGCAGGTATACTTTTTAGTTCTCCGTGCATGTTTTGAGCAGTTATTGTTTCTGTGACGTCCATACAGCCTGGGAAGTGTGCACCAAGAAGGGCACATATAGCTTCGCGACTGTTTTCCGTCCATCTTCCGTCGTTAGTTTTAAGCTGACTCTGTATGGTTGGCTGGCTCGAGAGCAGCTTCCGGAGTCTCGCGGTTTCTGTGACCTTCTCTATGCCGGAGCAGAAGGTTCTCCATGCGTCTCTTTTGGCTTTTCGAACTTCTTTCTTGAAATTGCGTAGCCTGATCTTATATTCGTCCCAGATAATTTCTTCTTCCGCTAGTTTTGCCAGCTTGAAGGTTTCCTGGATGTCTTTTCTTTGTTCTTTAAGCTTAGGAGTCCACCAAGGTGGCTTGGTGCTCTTTTTGCTTTTTGAGGGTTTACATGAGACATGGTAGGCGGACATCAGATGATCAGTGATCGTCTCCAGGGACCTATCTATATCTTCTTCTGATGAGATTGTGGGTGGTGCGGATAGTTTCCTCTTTAATGTTTCTGCGAACTTCACCCAGTTTGTATTCCGGGGGTTCCTGTAAACACTTCGCGGAGGAGTAAAGTTAAATAGACATTTAAATTGAATGTACCTGTGATCTGAGAACGAGTGTCTTTCGAGGACTCTCCATTCCACCACTTGTGTACCCATTTCATTTGTTAGTGTTAGATCTAGAATGTTGGATGAGGTCGGTCCCACATATGTAGGTACCTCTCCAACGTTAGCTAATCTTAAGTTAGTTTGTAGTAGGAAATTTAAGAGAGACTCACCCCTGTCGTTGATGTCCAGACTGCCCCACACGGAGTGATGTGCGTTGGCGTCTGTTCCGATGATGAGGGGCTGCTTTTTCCGGCTTGCCTCCTCAACTAGCCTCTGTAGCTCATCGGGTGGAGCCTCCCGGTCGTGCGCCATGTAGCAGGATGCTAGCAGCAATGGCTCGTCCTTATGGCCCTCTAGCGCTACGACAGTGAGATCATCAGTGCTGTAATTAGTCATTAGGTAAGAATAGATGCCTTTCCTTACTAGGATGGCTGTTCTAATTCTACTTACTGTGGTCGGATAGAAAGTGGTGTAGTTAGCTGACTTTAGCCCTGAAACCTTGTTACCCGACGCCAACCAAGGTTCCTGGACTAGAGCCACATCAGCGGACCCTTCCTCCAGGGTTAGAAGGAGTTCCGCCGACGCTAGCTTGCTTTTATGCAAGTTGATCTGGAGGACCTTCAGCTGCATGGCTGATTGAATCCTCCAGCCTCAACGGTTCGACCGCTAGCGTCGTTTCGCCATATTTCGTTGGTAAGTGGACATGATCTGCTCCAGTGGCTTCCTCGATGTCCATACCGTGGGCAGCTTCCACCATGGCTTCTATGCCTAGGTCCTGCTCAACCTCACCGGCCTCTAGTGTGTTTTTATTGGCATCCTCCGGGTGGCGCTTCTTGAGGCGTAGGTATACACTACCCACACCCCATGCCATCTTCCCGAATCTGGGGTACAGCATATCCTCGGCCTCCCTGCTAATTTGCAGGACCATGTGCTGGCCCTTGCTATCAGGCTTCGCGACATGGAGAACCTGCCAGTCAGCGGTTGGCACATCGGGATTCTGCCACCTTAGGAGTCGTAGCGCCTGGTCTTGGGGCACGATCCGTGGGAACAGCACCTTCGCCTTTGGTACGGAAGGAATACGTGTTCTTTCCACTACCTCTAGCTTAGCACCCTCCCATGGATCGGCCATGGCGGCTACGGTGTCGGTGACCCACTTCAAGGTGAGGTCATCCCGACAACTTAGAATTTTCACCCCATTGAGCCAACCTGCACCATCGAACGTGGTGGGTGCGGCATCGGGAGTCTCCATCCTTTTCATCATCGCGTCCAGCAGCTTGGTCTCTACCACTCTCCACTGCTCTGGCGACATTTTTCCGTTGGGATCGTTGTGGTCGACGAGGGCTACGACTAGGTGTCGTCTCGCCACGTCGCTAGCAGACTCCTTCGGCTTTCGTGTTGGTCGGGGCCGTTTGCCAGCGGGCACCTCGACTTTGGCGGCTTCCGTTGAGCGCTGACGTTTTGCGGCCAGTCGCTCCTCCACAACGTTTGCATACTGATTGCTGGACGCCTTCATACTGGCCTTCTCAGCAAAATGTTTTCGACCCTCTTTAATCTTTTGTTCGGCCCACAGCAGCTTGCTCCTCTCCTCAGGGGTGAGGTCGCCGCCACTGTTGAGCCGAGCTCTGATTTTTAGAGCCGCCTTGTATTGGGCCTTCGCTTTCATGCCCTCTTTCGTTCGTTTGGGCCCGGCCTTACTAGAGGTTCCGGCACCCTCACGAACGGGAGATAGCAGAAGCTTTGCTTCGGCCTCTTTGGTGATGCTTCCACCGTGTGAGTCACAGTCCGAGTCTGTATCGACTACGGCACTGGCTCTCCACAGCTTTGCCTCACATTTTAAGTTTGTGTTAGATGTTGTTGTTGTTGTTGTGGCAGTAGCGTTACAACCACCATGGCCTGCTCCAACCATGGCGGAGGTGTGACCGCTGGCGACACGTAGAGAGGATTGCTCCTCCCCGTGCCCGCCGGTGGTTGCAGTCACGCCGTCCACCGACGTTTGGGCTGATATCCCAGCCCCAGTTGATCCCTTGCTAGTGTACATATTAAACGACCATTAGCGATTTTTCTGTCAGGGGAGTCTACCCTTAGCGTTTTTAGCCTGCCGCCAGGCCCCTCGAGCAATGGCTCAGGTCGCAATACCTCCGACTAGCCGAAGCTGCCAGAGAATACTGTGCCGTTGCCTTAGCTAGACACTGCACTACCTGGATGTAGGCGCGCAAGTGACACTAGGTATTACCCGTTTACTCCGAGGTAAATACAGTGCCCATTGCCCAGCCGGCACCCGCGTGGAGGGTACAGCTCGAGGGATTTTGCCAGCCAGGAAAAGATTGCTTTCATTGAAAAAAAATAGCCAAATTAGAAAATTGGAAAGGATATGTGGAATTTATAACGTGCTCGTATTCCGATATGTGGAACTTATGCCGTGCTCGTAATGCATAAGTAGGTATCACTGCGGACATAGGAAAAATGTACCGCCAATAATGGCTCAACCTAAAAAATTAATCAAATGATAGTTTGAAAAAACAATCCCAATGAGAAAATTAAATACTATCGACTTGACTGTTACCTTTGAAACAGAATCCCAAAAAAAAAAGCATTATCAACGAAGTTCATCTGGGTGAAACGCTGGAACAACACAAGTGCCCAAAAAGGATCAGTTTCGTGAGAGGACACAAAGCAGCTAAGCATCTTAAATTACCAAACGTGATTTATGCTCTGAGTTGACTTAAATCTTTGACCCACTTGGCATCATCTTTGTGAAGAGAAAATCGACTGGGATGATGAGTTTCCAACAAAAACAAAAATTTATCTGTACGAATACTTAGAAAGGAAGGATTTGGAAAACATCATCTATTAAATAGACAGTAAAAGACAAGTGAATTTTAGATCAGCGAAAAAATTGTTTCTTAACAATACAAATCGGCATCACTTACAGGACTGGAATTGTCATTCTTAATTCTGAATATACTCCAATATTAAAACCCAATGGATACATCAGCACTAATGCCTGGCCATTTTTTTAATTAGTAATGGGAGAACCATTAACAGCCTCCAGATGCAAACATTGATTTCGGTGGTTGTTGTAGTGGGGCAGAAGCCTTTTGAAGTCATCGTAGTCATCACTTACTGAGACTTTTTACCCCAAAAATGATTAAGAGGGCTTCTTTCTCAATTTGGATGTACCTGACTTGGTGTTTATCCAATGTTTTTGATGCGAATGCGATCGGCCGTTCCCATCTGACTGAAGGTGTGATAACACTACTCCAATGCCAAAGGACGATTCATCTGTAGCTAAGACAACGGCTGCTCTTCTTTGAAATGAGCCAACAGCGTCGCCTTGATTATATTTGCTTTTTAATGCTGTGAAAGCATGCTGCTGCTGTGAAACGAATCTGAACGGCGTGTTCTTTCGGCGTAGTTGGCTTAGCGGAGAAGCTAGCTAAAAATAATTGGGAATAAAATTGCAATACTAGTTCACTTTACCCATGAACGCATCTAGCTGCTGTGATTGGTGGGCGGCTTCAACTCGTTAACAGCTTGCAGGCCTGAGGTAACAGATAGGATACCCTTTGCACTTACTCTTCTCCCCAAGTATTCGATTTCTTCTTGGAAAAAAAAGTATTTTTACTTTTTGCACTTTATGCCATTGTTTTTTAAAATGGTTTAAACTTCTTCATGTTCAGAAGATCGTTGGTACTGAGAGAGACCCAACTGTCAACACGCCGACAGTCATAATCTGATTTGCTGCTTCGTCCAGCTCTATTTGTAAGTAGTCGTCTTTGAGATCAATCTTGGAGAAGTGTTGACCATGTCGGATGACATGTAAAAGAGACTCACGTGTTGGCAATGAATATTGCTCAATGTCGAGATGTGAATTTACGCCTTGCTTAAAATCTCCACATATGCGAAGTGCTCCATCAGGATTGGATGCTAGAACTATTGCTGAATTTTTTTGGTTTCCAAATACCTGCTTGTGTGATTCGTTCTGCTTCCCCTTTGAACTGCGCGAAAGGTATTTGCCGGCTTTTGTAAAATTCCGGTCTAGAGTTTGGCTTTAAATAAATAGTTGCTTGAAAGTCTTTTATTATACTGAAAGCTGGTTTAAATACTTCTTTGAATTTATTACAAAGACTAGCTTCTTGCCTGTTATGTTGTTCATTTACAACTGAAATTTGAGTAATTTCAAATTTAAATGTTTTAAAGAAATCCAACCCGAACAGATTATTCGAACTATTTACATTTGCTGCGATTCGCACTACATTCGCTTTCTTAGTGCCACACTTTGCGACAGTGTGCTATTCAGCCAATATTGGAATTGGTTTCTGACCGAATACATATGAAATTCTGTTTGTCTTTACTAGCTTTGGACTATTTAACTGTTTGTATGTAGTGGCATTTATAACGGAAACGGTTGCACCTGAATCCATTTCGAAAGAAATGATTTTATTTGAATTTAAGAGATCAATATTGTTTTTATTATCTTTAATGTTTGCTAGATTTGTTCCACAGTGCATTGTTTGTACCCTTTCCGCGGTTTTGTCTTTGTTATGCGCATTGTATCTGTTTTTTTTTTTGCTTGGACATGGAAACAACAGCAATGTGTCCTTTTCTACCGCATTTGTTGCATACGGCATCGCGAAATTTGCACTCTTCTCTTTTGTGAGAGCGACCACAGTCAGAACAAGATTTTAGCGTGCTCTTTTCTGACTTTGCTTCGTCTTCCTTTTGAGTTGAACTTTTGCTGTACATAGCGTTCACTGGATACTGTTCGTTTCGTTTTGTTCTTTTAAAACTGCAACTGTTTTTGTTGTTGTTTCGTACGTTTCTGCAAATAATATTATTTCATCGAGAGACGGCTGTAACTGCTGCAATGCTGATGATCGAACAGCATCAAAAGGTCGCGAATCATATAATTTACGAAGTTGCATAGGCAACCTTAGTCTTTGCATACGAACTGACACTTGCACGCGATTCCACGAAAATTTACACCGGTCGGCAATAATTGGCGTTTTGTTGTCTACACCAAAAAGATTTTTTAGCAATTCGAACACGTCATCCACGATAGAAAATAAGCCTATTGGCTGTTTGTATTGACAACTGAATACGCGTTGAAATGTTGTGTAAGCCGTTGGAGGTACGACTCCCAATTTTGCTGATCTTCTTGAAAACTTGAGAACGGAGGCATATGAAGCATATGGCTGATTCACCCGATCGGCTTGAACAACCAGCACTTTGGTCGATGATGATTTGTTGTTGTTCTAACTTACTTTTTTTTGGCTGGCAAAATCCCTCGAGCTGTACCCTCCACGCGGGTGCCGGCTGGGCAATGGGCACTGTATTTACCTCGGAGTAAACGGGTAATACCTAGTGTCACTTGCGCGCCTACATCCAGGTAGTGCAGTGTCTAGCTAAGGCAACGGCACAGTATTCTCTGGCAGCTTCTGCTAGTCGGAGGTATTGCGACCTGAGCCATTGCTCAAGGGGCCTGGCGGCAGGCTAAAAACGCTAAGGGTACTCCCCTGACAGAAAAATCGCTAATGGTCGTTTAATATGTACACTAGCAAGGGATCAACTGGGGCTGGGATATCAGCCCAAACGTCGGTGGACGGCACGCCGCATCCACCGGCGGGCACGGGGAGGTGCAATCCTCTCTACGTGTCGCCAGCGGTCACACCTCCGCCATGGTTGGAGCAGGCCATGGTGGTTGTAACGCTACTGCCACAACAACAACAACAACATCTAACACAAACTTAAAATGGGAGGCAAAGCTGTGGAGAGCCAGTGCCGTAGTCGATACAGACTCGGACTGTGACTCACACGGTGGAAGCATCACCAAAGAGGCCGAAGCAAAGCTTCTGCTATCTCCCGTTTGTGAGGGTGCCGGAACCTCTAGTAAGGCCGAACCCAAACGAACGAAAGAGGGCATGAAAGCGATGGCCCAATACAAGGCGGCTCTAAAGTTGGGGTTGGCTCAATGGGGTGAAAATTCTAAGTTGTCGGGATGACCTCACCTTGAAGTGGGTCACCGACACCGTAGCCGCCATGGCCGATCCATGGGAGGGTGCTAAGCTAAAGGTAGTGGAAAGAACACGTATTCCTTCCGTACCAAAGGAGAAGGTGCTGTTCCCACGGATCGTGCCCCAAGACCAGGCGCTACGACTCCTAAGGTGGCAGAATCCCGATGTGCCAACCGCTGACTGGCAGGTTCTCCATGTCGCGAAGCCTGATAGCAAGGGCCAGCACATGGTCCTGCAAATTAGCAGGGAGGCCGAGGATATGCTGTACCCCAGATTCGGGAAGATGGCATGGGGTGTGGGTAGTGTATACCTACGCCTCAAGAAGCGCCACCCGGAGGATGCCAATAAAAACACACTAGAGGCCGGTGAGGTTGAGCAAGACCTAGGCATAGAAGCCATGGTGGAAGCTGCCCACGGTATGGACATCGAGGAAGCCACTGGAGCAGATCATGTCCACTTACCAACGGAATATGGCGAAACGACGCTAGCGGTCGAAGCGTTGAGGCTGGAGGATTCAATCAGCCATGCAGCTGAAGGTCCTCCAGATCAACTTGCATAAAAGCAAGCTAGCGTCGGCGGAACTCCTTCTAACCCTGGAGGAAGGGTCCGCTGATGTGGCTCTAGTCCAGGAACCTTGGTTGGCGTCGGGTAACAAGGTTTCAGGGCTAAAGTCAGCTAACTACACCACTTTCTATCCGACCACAGTAAGTAGAATTAGAACAGCCATCCTAGTAAGGAAAGGCATCTATTCTTACCTAATGACTAATTACAGCACTGATGATCTCACTGTCGTATCATCCTGCTACATGGCGCACGACCGGGAGGCTCCACCCGATGAGCTACAGAGGCTAGTTGAGGAGGCAAGCCGGAAAAAGCAGCCCCTCATCATCGGAACAGACGCCAACGCACATCACTCCGTGTGGGGCAGTCTGGACATCAACGACAGGGGTGAGTCTCTCTTAAATTTCCTACTACAAACTAACTTAAGATTAGCTAACGTTGGAGAGGTACCTACATATGTGGGACTGACCTCATCCAACATTCTAGATCTAACACTAACAAATGAAATGGGTACACAAGTGGTGGAATGGAGAGTCCTCGAAAGACACTCGTTCTCAGATCACAGGTACATTCAATTTAAATGTCTATTTAACTTTACTCCTCCGCGAAGTGTTTACAGGAACCCCCGGAATACAAACTGGGTGAAGTTCGCAGAAACATTAAAGAGGAAACTATCCGCACCACCCACAATCTCATCAGAAGAAGATATAGATAGGTCCCTGGAGACGATCACTGATCATCTGATGTCCGCCTACCATGTCTCATGTAAACCCTCAAAAAGCAAAAAGAGCACCAAGCCACCTTGGTGGACTCCTAAGCTTAAAGAACAAAGAAAAGACATCCAGGAAATCTTCAAGCTGGCAAAACTAGCGGAAGAAGAAATTATCTGGGACGAATATAAGATCAGGCTACGCAATTTCAAGAAAGAAGTTCGAAAAGCCAAAAGAGACGCATGGAGAACCTTCTGCTCCGGCATAGAGAAGGTCACAGAAACCGCGAGACTCCGGAAGCTGCTCTCGAGCCAGCCAACCATACAGAGTCAGCTTAAAACTAACGACGGAAGAAGGACGGAAAACAGTCGCGAAGCTATATGTGCCCTTCTTGGTGCACACTTCCCAGGCTGTATGGTCGTCACAGAAACAATAACTGCTCAAAACATGCACGGAGAACTAAAAAGTATACCTGCAGACCTAATAACCCCGAAGAAAATTCAGTGGGCTTTGGACTCCTTTGCGAGCTTCAAATCTTCAGGATTGGACGGGATCTTTCCGGCCATATTGCAGATGACCAAAGATATGGTTATCCCATAGCTTCAACGTATATTTGTAGCATGTCTAATGCGAAGCTACGTGCCTGTGGCCTGGAGGACAGCACGCGTTGTGTTCCTGCCCAAAGCGAGCAAGTGCAGTCACGTGCAACCAAAAGACTACAGGCCCATTAGCCTCACCTCATTCATGCTAAAAACACTAGAGAAACTGCTGGAACTCCATATAAAAAAGGGTGCCAATCCCAGTATGGAACCTAACCAACACGGATACACTAAAGGAAAATCGGTGGAAACAGCGCTACATTCCTTAGTAGCTACCATAGAAAAAGCACTGAACCACCAAGACTACGCGCTAGGAGCATTTCTCGACATATCCGGTGCGTTCAACAATGTGTCAACTGAAGCAATAATGCGAAGCCTGAGAGCTACAGCAACCCACGAGGCGATAGACTTATGGATACATAACCTGTTGAGCTGTAGGAAAGTCTGTGCCAAATGGGGTACCACCACCATGACCAAAGAGGCGAACAGAGGCACCCCCCAAGGCGGAGTCTTGTCTCCTCTGTTATGGAACCTAGTGGTGGACGAACTTCTCAAAAAATTCTACAGAAAAGCCCCCAAGATAACTGCCTATGCTGACGACATAAGCATAATTATCACGGGCAAATGTCCATCGACTCTCAGCTCAGTCATGGGCCATGCACTAAACGAAATACTAAGATGGGCCACAGAAACCGGACTTAGTATTAATGCGGACAAGACGGACCTCATTCTCTTCACCAAGAGATACAAGGTACCGCGATGGAACCCGCCAAGACTGAATGGAATACCAATTACACCTAAGAAGCAGACTAAATATCTAGGAGTAGTTTTGGACAGCAAACTTACATGGAGACTCAATGTTGAAGAACGAGTGAAAAAAGCAACAGTCGCGCTCTATGCATCGCAAAAGATGCTGAGCAGAACTTGGGGCCTTTCACCACGTCTAATGCATTGGATCTACATTTCAGTTGTGCGACCGATTCTACTCTACGGCGTCTTGGTATGGTGGCAAGCAACTGAAAAATCCACATACCTAAAGCTAATGGAACGGACCCAACGGCAGGCACTTGTCTGCATTACGGGGGTTTTGAGGTCCACTCCAACTAAGGCACTAGAAACAATAATGTGCGTCAACCCCCTGGACATCCAAGCACGCCTAGTTGCACAGAAGACAGCACAACGACTATGTGCAACTGGGAACATGATGCCACGAGGTTTTGGACATAGTTCGGTTGGCAGGGAGATGCAAAGTAGCACGGACTACTTAATCCCAAGAACTAACTTCAACGAAACAACAACGCTAATGGGACCAGATGACTGGCGTTCAGGGATGAACGAACAGGCCATCCACATATTCACAGACGGTTCAAAAATGGACTCAGGAGTCGGAGCGGCGGTGTACTGTGCAGAGCCAGAAATTAGGCTGCGGTACAATCTGCCTGACTACTGCAGCATATTCCAGGCGGAAGTTTTCGCAATAAGGAAAGCAGCGGAAATAGCACAAGAGCTACACCGAGTACATACACGTATAAACATTTTCGTGGATAGTCAAGCCGCAATAAAATCTTTGCAGGCATCTGCTATCGACTCCAAAAATGTCCTGGCAAGCAGGGAGGCACTAGATGAACTAAGCATTGCTAGAACAGTGCACATCTACTGAATTCCCAGCCACCGGGGCATTGACGGTAACGAATTGGCAGACTGTCTTGCGAAAGAAGGAGTCGGGCTACCACACGAGAACACAGAAGGCGTAGAAATCTCACTACATTCGCTGCACAGCGAACTAGAGAAAACCGCCTGGGCAGAAGCTGATGTAAGATGGCACAACACAGCCAGTTGCAGAATATTCAAAATAATGTGCAAGACGCGAACCAAAAAGCTCACTCACTTTCTACTGCAACTTCCTAGGAAAGACTGCAGACTACTTATAGGAGTACTAACGGGACATTGCCTGGCGGCAGTCCATGCCAAAAGACTAGGCATTACTACAGAGGACAGCTGTCGAAAGTGCAAAGCTCCAGGAGTTGCTGAAACACTGGAACATCTTGTATGCAGCTGCCCAGCACTCGCAGCACAAAGAGCACGACATCTCAATTTACATTGGTTCACTTCACTAAAAGAAGTGGCTGAACACTCTCCCAACGCACTACTGGTGTTTGCCAAATGTATTAAAACTGTTCAGGAACAAACTCATCAATAACGACCTCAATATCCGGCAACACTAAGGACCAATTATGGTCTATGTGAGATCATCATTTGGTGATCAACCGGTATAACCTAACCTAACTTACTTTTTGCAAATTGTTGCTGTTCAGCCAACAATGTTTGAAAGTTTATTTCTTCGTTCGTCACCTTATATTTAAGACTGTCGACACTATTATACACAAAATATTACTTATTTTGTACCACAATGCCTCTTCCCAGAAAATTTGTAGATATAAATTCTTGTTTACGACTGCAATTGTTTTTGTTTTCTATCCTCGTCGCCAGTTGTTACGTTTGTGTGTGTGTAAATGAGTAAAACAGATTGCTCTCGTTGAGAACCGATTAACGACTGTTTATTAAATCACACGCCAATGCGGTATACAGATTAATCATATATGTGTATGTGTTAGTGGTATACAGAATTATGATATGTGTGAATATGTTAGAGAACCTTTAATGTTTACCGATGATTAAGCCAAGTTATGCAGTTTTCAACAAATTATCTGAATTATTTTGAAACCAATATTGCACTTACACTTTATCTAAAGTTTTCTGCCATCCCAAATTCAATATGGCTTCATGTACATTGTACATGTTTGATCACATACCATCTAAAGGCTCACTGAGTTACGGGCAAACAACGAGATTTGCTATATCTCTGGGTCTTACGGTAGAGCAATCCGCTTTTTATTTTGTATGTCGTTGCTTTCTTCTTACATCTTACTATCATTTAACTGGACTATAATATTGATGATGCTCGTGGCTCAGCTATCAACCAATTATAACTTATAACTACACTAGGTAACAAAATTTATCTTTTTTTTGTATAAGTTACCAAACTTACTTTTTCTGATACATGTGGTGCGCCAGATGACAAAAAACCACTTTAAAAATTTTTTTATGGTGAGACTTTTTTTTTTTTTTAAAATTTTTTAAATCTGGTATTTATTTTTTAGCTTTTTTTCAGAGGCATGCCTGCAGATTTTTGCTTTACTCGAGAATATTACATCCGATTTTCAAATGCTTTACGTTTTCTCAAAGCTAATAAAAGGGCCTATTAATCACATATATACATATATATATATATATATAATTATGATATTTTGTGCAGTATTTTTTACGATTTGAAGATGAGAAGTTCCAACTGACTAGAAATGTTATCTATTGCAGCGATTTGAATGGATTGTTTGCTTTATTTAGAGAGAATAATGATCCTGAAGATTGCCGTATTTATTAAATGCAAATACACAAACACAAACTTTCGAATGTATTTTAATAAAATTAAAATTTTTTTACTTTTAAACAATTTGTACCTTGACTTATAAATAAAAAGTATAAAAAACAGTAATAAGAATTAAAAAAAAAAAAAACCTCCTTAAACCCAGATTCGAACCGGGGACCCAACACTTGCTTGGAAGATCTCAATCACGTGCACCACCGCATCTTTTGTGTGCCAACTTGCAAAAGTTGTATATACCAGTTGATTTATATAATTAGTTTGTTAAATCTGTAAACTCTGAATCTGTAAACAGAACGCAGAGGTGCGAAAACATAAACAATATCGTTTTTCTGTCACACGCAGCTATGATAAAGCCAAGAGAAAAAGAGAAAGGCTTTTGATATATAATGGCAGCAAATAAATGCAAACACAAACACATGAATTTGAAAATGCCAAATTTCAAATGCAATTTTCACTAACTTCCGAATTATAAAATGAATAGTTTTTTACTTTCAGACTATTTTTACTTGACTTATAAATAAAAAAGTAAAAACAAAAAGAAATAATAAGAATAATTAAAAACAAAAAAAACCAACATATGTTCACACCTGGACTTGAACTCGGGCCTTCACAATTGCGTGGGCCATCTCAACCACATGCGCCAACGCTGAGTTTGTTTAAGGACTGGCAAAGTCTGTATATAGCGGTTGATAGAAAATTGGCATTTTCAAATGCATGTAATGGCATTTTCAAATGCAATTTTCACAATTTTCACAAGTTTCCGCATATATTTTTAATCTCATTTTTTCAGAGTACGCACCTACGCCCGCATACAAAGCTATTGCCACAAATTTCAAGTTTCTAGCTTCTACCGTTTGGCATGTGGGTGAGTCGCCAATCAGTCAGGTTGAACTGTTTTATATATATAGATATACATATACACATGTGCCTGGCAATGTTATGCGACGATCTGTGGCGGGTCCGTGGCAAAATTGTTCAGCCTGCGCAGACACATGTATATATATATATTTACATATAAATGTATGTTTGCAATTTCAATGTTCTCGTGACCTATCTCAACATTTACATAAAAATTGTGTGTTTGAATTAAACAGGCATAAGAATGATTTTGGAATTTAATTGCAATTAAATATATCTATGTAAATTGTATTATGAATTGCGCTTTCCAGCACTGCAAGTGTAGAGTTATAATTTAATGTGCTAGTCACAACGTGCTACTATTTCAATTTAATATTTTATTATAAAGCTTATTAATTAATTTAATCTAATTTATATATAAGGTAATTATTGTGTTAAATCTAATGTCTGCAGGTTTTTGGTTTTGAGTTTAATACTAAACTGCGTTGCGCTTATAATCATCTTCATAGCCGAGTAGTGTACATATTCGTATAAAAGTGATTATTAGTGCTTGGTAGCTAATTTCTTGGGTATATTATTGTATGCATTTTTGATTAAGTTATTAAGATCGTGTGACTGAGAATCAGAGATCTGAATTTTATCCACAGATTAAGGCCTTGGTCAAAAGTTTGGTTTGCAAGCAGTCTTGAACCACGCTGCAGCATCAGCTCCGGCGGCCTCAGGGTTGAAAGATGTCAATGTTGTCGATATAAAGTAGTCTGCGCCGGTGTCTGCATTGCCATCAAAAATTCTATGAATTTTCTATAAGTTGAGGTAATTTATACAAGCTTTTTCACGCCGGTGCCTCCAAATATTGAACTACTATTCTTTTATAGAAGCTATTTTGTAAGAAGTTAAGAAACACCGAGTATTTAAACGTTATAAATAAGTCTGTATATTTCGACTGTGGCTTGAACGTAAGCTTCGCCCATAAATCAACAGAATGAGTACGCAATGGAGTTTGTCCTGATCTAAAGATCACGCAACTGTATGAAAGGAAAGGTCGTGACTCTACGCATCAAAAGACTATTTTGCACTTTCTTAACGAATGCTGACGGCAAATGCAAGGCGCCGCCAAGCAATCGCTATGTTAGAGCGAGAGCGACAGCGCTGCAGACAAACATAACACAATAGTTAGTAAGTTACAGATAAATTAAGTACAGAATTAAAAGAGTTTACGTTAAATTAATCAATGGGAAAGATGCGAGAATATGGTACATATTTAAGCAAACAATTCAATTTAGGCTGATTTGACTGCTGTTGCTCCTAACAACGAGAGTTGGGCCGTTTTATTTTAGCATGCTACGGCGTAAGCCCAGAGCAACTGACTAGTGCATACATAACTTCGGCTTCGTGAACTTAGGCAGCGTGTTTGTGGCTTTGAGGTTCAATCCCGTCGCATTTAGGCGGCGTGTTTGTGGTCTCGGCCTAACATGAATAGGTCAGGTGTGCTAGCGGCTCCGCCTCTACGCAGTCAGGTGGCGCATTCGTGGTCTCGACCCGACGTGAGTAGGTATGTGCGCTTACGGCTTCGGTGTGGCATGGCCAGGCAGCGCACGTGTTTGCGGTTTCGCCTTCCATACAGGCAAGGGGGGTATTGAAAGGCGCCCTTGGTTTCAGCATAGCGCTGTAGGAGTAATGGGCTGACTAGAGGCGAGCTGGTTTCGATAAGTTGTGTGAGTTAATTTTGACATTTGACTGTACTGGCTATTTTACATCCCCGCAACTCAGTTTCCCAGCAATTTACAATTTTTCTTGTAAACGTGCCTTGGCCCGACTGACACTGTGACCTCGGCGAAGGAACTTTCTTACAAGTGGCGCCCGAGCAGGGACTCTGGGAGCATAGAGGAGCGTGACATATCGGTGACATAAAGCCCCACTAATAAGTCACTTAGTAAAAATAACTAAAAATCAATGGGCATATGGTAGAGATATACTTTTGTCGCGCAGTGTATTTTAGTTGCTGCACATATAAACCGGGCAGACAATCAAAAGCGACGACGAAAAGACCGCGAGAGAAAATCGAGTTGCATGCATAGTGACTGCGCTGCCGGTGCCAACGGACCAGCTGCATATGCAGCATAGCGACTGCGCTGCCAGGCAGAGCGCAGACAGCCGTAGCTGAAATAAAGGAGCGGCTCACAAATGGATGTCAGGATCAAGGCTACGGACGCTGGGGTCGTCGGCGATTTGGCCGAGTCAGACTTGGGAACGCGACACAAATCTGAAGTTGAGTGGTCGGTTGCCTCGGCCTGGATTTAGTAGCGGATACCTTAAGCAGAGGATAGAAGTCCCTCTATATAGGTGGGTGCTGGCTCGGGAGGCAGATGTGACGGCCTAGAGGAGGGGATGTCAGGTACTAGCCCTATGGTTGTTACCGAGGCACCAATGCCACAGCTACAGCCGAAAGTGAGGAAACACATAGTGGAGTCTTTGGTTTGAAGGACAAGAATACCCTCTGTTATTTCTGGAGCTACTGGAGGAGCGAGCCACATCATATGGCATCAGTTTGGATAGGCAGCTACGCGCTAAGGAGGAAGTTTTGATAGACAGAGCAGCGCGTTGGGTCAATACAAATTTATATACGTCGTCGGCCTGGCACAGCTCACGCAGACGGCAGTCGAATACGAGAACGTGAAGAGGCAAAGCCAAGAGTACGGATATGGAATCCAAGGAATCCAGTTTCCGACGGCTTATGGGTACGTAACTCGGAAACGATTTTCTCAGAGAAGGCGATGGCTGATGAAGATACACTGGTATCAATGGATTTGCGTCCAAAGTTGCAACAGATGGAGGAGAGGTCGACATCAAGTAATATGATTCAAGAGCGACCTTGTCAGGTTCAACACCCCACCCCGGAAGCAAGAGTCAGCGGCTTTTAGTCGCCATCACCAAGCCCGTCATTTCAATGGAATCAACAAAGTGTCCAGCAACAGGACGACAGCAGCGGGCAGCGTGGCGGGTCAACTGCACCCGGCCACAATAACCAGATCAGCAAGTTATATTTATAGTTGTAACAGCTTTCTTTTTACTTTTTATTTCACAATCGATTACAATCATTCTCTTACACATCTATCTCCGTCTACGTTCTTTCAAAAAGTGCTCTCTCCTTTCTCATCACTGATCAATCAGTTTTGAGAAACGACTTGATCAGCTCACCAGCATTTCAACATTATACAACACTACTTTATATACTAACATTATATTAACATCATCCTGTTACAAACCGGCCATCCTGACCATGAGATAGTCCTCTATCTCTGCTTCACATATAATTTAAATGCTTATCCTTAATACATTAAAATTTCTTAACTTATCTTCTCATATATATACATTTATAATCTTTTAATTTAACATATTCAAGAGTTCATTTAACCCAGTTTCTAATATTTTAAACGCTCCAAATACCTTGAAATGGATTTCTAGCTAATTGAAAACCATTAATGTCTTTTATTAAATATCGTATCATTTTTTAGTATCTTATCTATAACACCTTTGTTATTTTTTGGTATTAATTATTAATTTCCTCGATATTCCTGCTGTGCTATCAGAATTTTTAACCATAACGTAATCCCCTTTCTTGCATTTATTTGGTTCATTTCTTTTTTGATAATAATATTTCTAATTTTTAGATTGCGCTATTATTTGATTCTGTTTTCAAATATTATATCACAATGCTGTCCAATATCTGGCTCGGTTAACTTTGCTATCATAGGATCTAATCTCCTATTTATCAGTTCTACTTGCCCATTTACTTGTGGCGAACCCGTTGCAATTTTAATTTCTTTCACTTTTGTTCTCATCAAAAAGTCTTCAAATTATAATGATTTAAAACTATTTAAGCTCCTCTTTCTGTAATTCTTCCATAACTATTTGTACTTTTCTATCTCTCGTCTGACAAATTACTAGATTAGTTTCAAAACTATTTGCATTTGTTATCATAATCATACTATTCATTCTTGACAATGAATCTACATGTTTCATCTGTTTACTCGCTCTGTACACTAATTCATAATCAAATTCTTGTAATTCTAACTCTATTTATTTAATGTTAATGTCAAAGATTTACAATCTGTCATTATTATCTTCCCTACAAATATATTCTAAGCCTACGTAATGCGTAATGCTCATGCAATTTTCCATACAAAATTGATTAAATATATTGTTTACATTTTTCAACATGTCGTTGAGTCAACATCGGAACCTTTCGAAAGCTGTATTAATTTAAAATATGGACTCTTAATCAATCTCTTATTTTTGTTATCCTTGCAATTTTTTTTAGATTTTTTTAGTTGTGTGGGAGACTAAAAGGGATCATTCCTACTCAGCCAAAGTAGTTGCCATATGAGTAATTTTGACTTTGGGATCTTTTTCTCAAATGTTTTATCCATTTTACAATTTTTTATGAAAATATCCGAACAATATGACAACTACCGGACACGTTTCCTCTTCAAAAAGGATATTTAAAGGAAATTATCTTCTTATATGTATATTTTTCCCTAAGATTAAGCTAGCCAACTGCCTTATTGCTATTCTTGTTGCTGACACTGTACATTTTAATAACTTTAAAGTTAAGTTAAGATAAAAATATCCAATCATTATTTGGAAGCTAAAAATTACCTTGTCAAAATTCTTATGCCACCCATGAAATTACTAAGTTTTTAGTTTTAATTAAATAAAAAATTTATATCTATGTTAAAAATTAAAAATTGTTATATTTGTAATTTAATGCATTGTAACTAAATGAATTATGTACAATCCATAAATATTTTTCTCTTTAAAAATTGAAAAATAAATTGAGGCATCGCCATGTCAAAATATTTATACCGACCAGTGTAATCATATTATCTCAAGGAAAGATAAAGTATTTGGGATTTCAAATATCGAAAAAAGTCATATTATTATATTAAAGATATCAAAACCAAAGTTAACCTTCAAAATTTTCTTAGGGGACCATTGCAAGGGTATGTAGCTTCGGCGTGCCGAAGCCTTTTCTTTGTTGCTTTTTTTATAATTAAGCGTGCACCGTTCACGTCGTGCATACCCGTGGACTCAATTCACATACCCTACGCAAACGTTTACTTCGCTCTTGCCTGCGCTTATTGCTCGTATGTGTGCGGCCGCTGCTCACACTAGCATACGTCTGGCTTACGGCTGTCTGTGCTCTGTCTGACAGTTACGTAGTGTTGTGTGAAAATCACTTTTTAGGGTTTTTAGATATGTATTATGTATTTAAAAATAATTGAGAGTGGACAGTTTAGCATTTATTTTATAAAGAATAGAGCGTCAAACAAGGTATCGTCTATTAAAATCCGTGAATATATGGTCAAGTTATAGCCATTTATAGCCAACAAGCCTATCAGATTTGCCCGTTTAAGGCCACGCGCAAGCCAATGCCTGCATTTTACATTCAGCTGTTCCTTTTCCTCAGCATATAAAAGAAATCTCAGTGCAAAAAAACTATTTTGAGTAAGTTAGAGTTAGGTTGGTTTAAGGGCTATAACATGGCCATTTATTAATACCCTGTTTGACGCGTTAGGATTCAAGGGCTCAGCTGACGGTTTTCAATGCGAATTTTCCAGATTTCTTAAAAATATAATAATCTCCTAACTACAAATTTTTATTTTCCACTTCTTATATTTTTCGGCTGATTTAGGTAATGTGATTATCTTTTCAAATAGATAAACGTCTTTAATATCATTAAACTATGTTCGGAGTTATTTGCACTTTACCAATACTATCTTCGACTACCCTTTTTTAAATACCCTGGCAAGGATTTTGCAACAAACACTAGACTGATTATATATACATATGTATATACGTTGACATCTGTGCTGGAGATATGAAATTCTAAATTTGATGACAGAATCGAATTATATATGCAGTTATGTATGCAGTTAGCTGGAAAAGGAATTATACGACATATGGTCAGGTTTATTTGGTAAAGTCAAAAAGTCAGGATTTTTAAAGTTTCGAAAGTATAGAAATTTAATGGAAACAATATGAATGCTGTAAGCTGACACCATACACCACCAACGCATACACACACGACACCACGCACAACCAGCGCCATCATACACGCGCCACGCGCCACGCCGCACCGAGCGCGGGCTGCGCTGACTATTGACACACATTCTCGATCGGCCACCTGGCGCGCCGTGCTGATACGCACGTGGAGTGCATTTTCTTGGCGCCAAATTTTCTACGTGCCCACATACACGTGCTTACAGGCATTCACGCATGGAGAACTTCTTTCAACAACCACGAGTCCGACAACCACGAGTGAGGGGCACCCACGCGTCTTCTGAGGGAAAGCAAGTTAATGATGAGCGAAGGCCCAATGCCGATCCTTTTTTTTTATATATGAAGAAGCAAAAGTTTGCTGCGGTTAGTAGGAAACAGGGACAAAAACGTAGAGATAAAAATTTCCAATAAAAGTTGAATAAATAATAAAGTTTAATTGCCTCGATTTTTGGTGGGTTTTGGGAGTTTTGGGAGCAACCCCTCCATTCCATTTTCAGAATCCTATGCAGGCATCGGCACCGCTGCCGATGGCAACTAGTGCAAATGCGAGCTCGCGGTCGTGGTTGGTCAATAACCGTTGTATATCTTGGACCGCCGAAATATCCTTTTCTGATCCCACTTGTTAGACGTCGAGTCGAAATACGTGGTGACCATCCCTTGTCCAATGTGCGTACCCACGTGCCCACGTAATTGTAGCCTGAGCGTTGGGTATCGAGGCTAGAGCGAGCGCGCGAGATTGGTCAATACTCCTTATTTTATTATTATTTTAGTCAAGATATTCGACTCTGAGCCCACAGGTGAGACTTTTAGTCGATCCACGTGGTGGCTCACGATTACCCGGCGCGCATAGTCTCACCGCGTCCCGTAATCCGCCCACTTGGTGCTCCCCTAGGCTTCAGGCGGTGGTTCCATTCCCCCACCCGTGCGTATGCCTACTAATGTCAGTCGTAAGCTAGAAAGAATATCCCAATGTTTAACTTAATGCTCATAATATAGGGTATCTTCTTGTAGAGGCTTCTATTTTGTTTTTATTAGTGAACTCATGAAATATTATTCATGGCTTGGGAAATTTTTTGCAGAATAAGTGTTCAAGTATGAACATGTTACACCACCTGCACGCGGCATCTTACAACAGCTGCAATGTGTTCCAGATGTGAATAGAAGATTGCGTTACAAGCAATCGAAATAGATTTAGTTAGTAATACATACAAGTGGTCGTATTACAAGCGACCATAATAAAAATAAACGGTCGCCTTACAAGCGACCGTAATAAATTATAAACATTTACAATAAATAAAGGATCGCTCAGCCGAGCGATTCAGTACGAAACTAAACGTCGTCTCGGTATAATAGTGTATTATAGATTTTTGGTCCTTCGTGTTCTGTGGCTTACAACAGAACAGTGGAAAAAAAATCAACTTTAAGCAAGGCAAAACGTGTTCTGTGGCTTACAACAGAACGATGAAAATCAAATAAAGGAGAGACATATCGGGGTTATTGATCACGAATATTTCAATGATAAAATATGCGATTCGACTCTGGCGCACTTTGCGGCATACTTTGTCGATATCTCGAGCAAAGTCAGATTAACATGTGGGTGATCAAGCTGGAGAGGAATCTGTCGTGTGGATGAACATGCGGCAGAGGAACCTGCCGGGCTATCCAAAAACATGGTGAACAGACTGGAAAAATTGATGTTAATTTGTTAATTCCAAATAATCGTAAAATTTTCGCTGACCGACTTAACATATTATTGGAATTGGAAATTCTGAAATGCGACTCGGAAGAGAGAATTCGCAACTTTCTGGATACAGCTACTGAGTGTATCTACATTATAAAGGAAAAAGCAAGGATTGGCGACGAAGCTGATGTCAATTTTGCCCAAATCCTACTTCGGCGGTTTTCAACGGAGGCTCTTCAGCAGTACGAGCAACATGTGAAAACAAAAAACCGGGAAATTCACTAAATGATGTATGGGATTTTATAAACCAGCTACATAATGTAGTAGATTCTGTTCAAAAAAGTGTTGTTAAAGGAACAAATCAACATCAGCACAGGTCATGCCGTTTTTCTTCAATAAACGGACATGCTACAAATAGATGCCAAAAATTTAAGGCAGCATTAGTAAGCAAACGTAGGGTTTGTAAAAAGGAATCATTTGTGTTTCTGTTGCCTTGGCACTCATAGCATGATCGAGATTGGAAAAACTGTTGCCTGGTCGATCCAAATTTCAATAAAGCCAGCAGAATTGATCTGATAATTGGTGCGGACTTGTTTCCCTTTATTATGATGGGTCAGGTCAAAACCATCAATGGAGCGCTGGGACAGAAGACGAGATTTGGATGGATAATTTCTGGAAATATTGCTCGGGCCCCCACCCAAAGAAGAATTTGACAGCGACTACAACTGTCAACCTTGATGACCTGGAGCGCTTCTGGGAATTGGAGGATGAAAAATCCGAGGATATGGAAAATAAGCGACAACAATTTATACAGATGGAAGACTTATAGTTGCAATTCCCTTCCGTAGCGAGTTTGAATTGGGAGACTCGCGTAAGCAAGCAGTAGCAAGGCTGATACAAATGGAAAATAAATTTAAGAATAACAGAATCGTCTTCAACCAATGC
>JAWNNH010000043.1:0-73168 GCA_035043045.1 Hirtodrosophila alboralis
ATAGTTTACTTAATGAGACAGTACTATTGGATAAAAATATCAGGGAAATATTACTTTAGGTTACTGTCAGTGCATACAAAATTGCCATAAAGTACCAGGCAAACAGGAGTTCTTAGAAGGTCACCAAATAGTAAAATAGTTTACTTAATAAGAGAACAGTCTCTGGATAAAAATATAGGGGAAAATTCTTTAGGGTTCTCTGAGTGCATACAAAATTGCCATAAAGTACCAGGCAAACAGGAGTTCTTAGAAGGTCACCAAATAGTAAAATAGTTTACTTAATAAGAGAACAGTCTCTGGATAAAAATATAGGGGAAAATTCTTTAGGGTTCTCTGAGTGCATACAAAATTGCCATAAAGTACCAGGCAAACAGGAGTTCTTAGAAGGTCACCAAATAGTAAAATAGTTTACTTAATAAGAGAACAGTCTCTGGATAAAAATATAGGGGAAAATTCTTTAGGGTTCTCTGAGTGCATACAAAATTGCCATAAAGTACCAGGCAAACAGGAGTTCTTAGAAGGTCACCAAATAGTAAAATAGTTTACTTAATAAGAGAACAGTCTCTGGATAAAAATATAGGGGAAAATTCTTTAGGGTTCTCTGAGTGCATACAAAATTGCCATAAAGTACCAGGCAAACAGGAGTTCTTAGAAGGTCACCAAATAGTAAAATAGTTTACTTAATAAGAGAACAGTCTCTGGATAAAAATGTAGAGGAAAATTCTTTAGGGAACTCTGAGTGCATACAAAATTGCCATAAAGTACCAGGCAAACAGGAGTTCTTAGAAGGTCACCAAATAGTAAAATAGTTTACTTAATAAGAGAACAGTCTCTGGATAAAAATATAGGGGAAAATTCTTTAGGGTTCTCTGAGTGCATACAAAATTGCCATAAAGTACCAGGCAAACAGGAGTTCTTAGAAGGTCACCAAATAGTAAAATAGTTTACTTAATAAGAGAACAGTCTCTGGATAAAAATATAGGGGAAAATTCTTTAGGGTTCTCTGAGTGCATACAAAATTGCCATAAAGTACCAGGCAAACAGGAGTTCTTAGAAGGTCACCAAATAGTAAAATAGTTTACTTAATAAGAGAACAGTCTCTGGATAAAAATATAGGGGAAAATTCTTTAGGGTTCTCTGAGTGCATACAAAATTGCCATAAAGTACCAGGCAAACAGGAGTTCTTAGAAGGTCACCAAATAGTAAAATAGTTTACTTAATAAGAGAACAGTCTCTGGATAAAAATATAGGGGAAAATTCTTTAGGGTTCTCTGAGTGCATACAAAATTGCCATAAAGTACCAGGCAAACAGGAGTTCTTAGAAGGTCACCAAATAGTAAAATAGTTTACTTAATAAGAGAACAGTCTCTGGATAAAAATATAGGGGAAAATTCTTTAGGGTTCTCTGAGTGCATACAAAATTGCCATAAAGTACCAGGCAAACAGGAGTTCTTAGAAGGTCACCAAATAGTAAAATAGTTTACTTAATAAGAGAACAGTCTCTGGATAAAAATATAGGGGAAAATTCTTTAGGGTTCTCTGAGTGCATACAAAATTGCCATAAAGTACCAGGCAAACAGGAGTTCTTAGAAGGTCACCAAATAGTAAAATAGTTTACTTAATAAGAAACAGTCTCTGGATAAAAATATAGGGAAAATTCTTTAGGGTTCTCTAGTGCATACAAAATTGCCATAAAGTACCAGGCAAACAGGAGTTCTTAGAAGGTCACCAAATAGTAAAATAGTTTACTTAATAAGAGAACAGTCTCTGGATAAAAAGGTAGGGCAAAATTCTTTAGGGTTCTCTGAGTGCATACAAAATTGCCATAAAGTACCAGGCAAACAGGAGTTCTTAGAAGGTCACCAAATAGTAAAATAGTTTACTTAATAAGAGAACAGTCTCTGGATAAAAATATAGGGGAAAATTCTTTAGGGATCTCTGAGTGCATACAAAATTGCCATAAAGTACCAGGCAAACAGGAGTTCTTAGAAGGTCACCAAATAGTAAAATAGTTTACTTAATAAGAGATCAGTCTCTGGATAAAAAGGTAGAGCAAAATTCTTTAGGGTTCTCTGAGTGCATACAAAATTGCCATAAAGTACCAGGCAAACAGGAGTTCTTAGAAGGTCACCAAATAGTAAAATAGTTTACTTAATAAGAGAACAGTCTCTGGATAAAAAGGTAGAGAAACAGTCTTTAGGGAACTCTGAGAGCATACAAAATTGCCATAAAGTACCAGGCAAACAGGAGTTCTTAGAAGGTCACCAAATAGTAAAATAGTTTACTTAATAAGAGATCAGTCTCTGGATAAAAAGGTAGAGCAAAATTCTTTAGGGAACTCTGAGAGCATACAAAATTACCAAAAAGTTACCAGGCGAACAGGAGTTCTTAGAAGGTCACCAAATAGTAAAATAGTTTACTTAATAAGAGAACAGTCTCTGGATAAAAAGGTAGAGCAAAATTTTTAAGGGAACTCTGAGAGCATACAAAATTGCCATAAAGTACCAGGCAAACAGGAGTTCTTAGAAGGTCACCAAATAGTAAAATAGTTTACTTAATAAGAGAACAGTCTCTGGATAAAAAGGTAGAGCAAAATTCTTTAGGGTTCTCTGAGTGCATACAAAATTGCCATAAAGTACCAGGCAAACAGGAGTTCTTAGAAGGTCACCAAATAGTAAAATAGTTTACTTAATAAGAGAACAGTCTCTGGATAAAAAGGTAGAGCAAAATTCTTTAGGGAACTCTGAGAGCATACAAAATTGCCATAAAGTACCAGGCAAACAGGAGTTCTTAGAAGGTCACCAAATAGTAAAATAGTTTACTTAATAAGAGAACAGTCTCTGGATAAAAATATAGGGGAAAATTCTTTAGGGTTCTCTGAGTGCATACAAAATTGCCATAAAGTACCAGGCAAACAGGAGTTCTTAGAAGGTCACCACATGGTAAAATAGTTTACTTAATAAGAGATCAGTCTCTGGATAAAAAGGTAGAGAAACAGTCTTTAGGGAACTCTGAGAGCATACAAAATTACCAAAAAATTACCAGGCGCACAGGAGTTCTTAGAAGGTCACCAAATAGTAAAATAGTTTACTTAATAAGAGAACAGTCTCTGGATAAAAAGGTAGAGCAAAATTCTTTAGGGAACTCTGAGAGTATACAAAATTGCCATAAAGTACCAGGCAAACAGGAGTTCTTAGAAGGTCACCAAATAGTAAAATAGTTTACTTAATAAGAGAACAGTCTCTGGATAAAAAGGTAGAGCAAAATTCTTTAGGGAACTCTGAGAGCATACAAAATTACCAAAAATTACCAGGCGAACAGGAGTTCTTAGAAGGTCACCAAATAGTAAAATAGTTTACTTAATAAGAGAACAGTCTCTGGATAAAAAGGTAGAGCAAAATTTTTAAGGGAACTCTGAGAGCATACAAAATTGCCATAAAGTACCAGGCAAACAGGAGTTCTTAGAAGGTCACCAAATAGTAAAATAATTTACTTAATAAGAGAACAGTCTCTGGATAAAAAGGTAAGAAAGAAACAATACCAAATTAAATCCTTAGTAAGTCCCCTTATCCTTGGGAGCTTAATTCACAAGATACGTTTTAGAAATTCATTATTTTACATTTGAATTGAAGGTCATCATTCTAATCTATGGATGCGTAATTAACTCATTAGCTATGTAAAGCTAACTAGATATGAATAAGAGCGTAAAAATTAAAAATTTGAATCCAATTCTATTTTAAATTTGCTTCATTTGAATATTCCGCGGCGTTGCCAGACATTTAAATGTGTTCGCAAATGTTAACAGAATTGCTCCACACCTAATATGTTGACTCCACGCCTGTTTAATGTTTGCTTGGCTCGCAAAAATTGTATTTACAACTTGAGTGTTTTACACGATTAAAAAAAATGTATGTATGTTTATGTATATTAAGTATCTAGTGTTGAAATGCAGCTACCAGCCGTGAGTAGGCGGGCAATTTGATACTGTTACTACATAAAGTCATCAGATTCATTTCCAGCATCATAGTTGGTACGCATATTTTCGGATTTCTGCAATGAGGCATAACTGCGGAGCTCAGCTTCAAGTTCGCGCTGCTTGGCGGCCTCCTTTTCCTTTTCCCGCAACTCACGTTGTAAACGCTTTTGGTCTTGGCGATCGGCGACATCGCGTGCCTCTCGCAATCCACGAAAATCGGGATGCTCTTCCTCAGTTTTGGTCTTGTTGAGACGATTCACAATCTCGTTGACACGCTTTTCCAGACGAATTTTGCGCACAGCCTTTTCATCATGATAGGCCACCTGGCCCGGCTCCATGTCTGGTGTCTTCTTAAGATTCTCCCACATTGTGTAGACTACTTCCAGATTGTTCACCTTATTGCCCTGTATGCTATTGGCCTTGCACAACTGTGCGGCATCCACCAACACATCGGTGGGTATATCATCAATAGTCTGTCCCTTTTGGAGGCGCAGATAAACGTGAGCCGACGATAAATTATGCACATGGAACCAAACATCTTCTGGCCATCCCCAGCGTATAAGCTCCTCGTTCTCGTGTTTATCGCGACCCATGTACAACATCGCAGCCGGCTGAACCACATTGCTTTTAAAGAAAAAAACCATGTTTTGGCACAACAGATATATTATTGGGAATTTTAATTTTTACTCTGTTTCCCTTTTTTTGACAATCAGAATTCTTTCTGTTGAATATTGTAATTGTACTTAATTCAATGATCTTCATAGCATTGTTAAAAATGACATGTCACAGCCAACTTCATGTCTTTGGGTGTCAACTCTACTGCTAGCAGCTGACTTATTAGCATGGATGTATTTCGATTCGATAACTATCTAAGGAATTTATTTTCTTGTACATGCGAGGTAGATATTTTTATATTATTATCACCATATATATTACTATATTATATGGGCTCATTTTCAATTAAATATATATATTAATTATTGATCAAGTGAAATTTACAAAATTAATAAGTAAACTGCTGATCAGCTGTTTATTAATTTCTACTATCACAGCTGTTGCTTTGGTGGCAAGTGCCAGCTACATTGACGTGAAGTTGGCTGCACACAAAACTGTTACAACACCTAACGGCTTTTTCAATTATATCTAACAAGCACAAAATTGTAATGTGCGATTCATATATTATTTTTTGAGAATTTTTAAGCGTTAACATTGCCATTGTTAATTTTTTAATTTATTGCTTTCGCAATGCACGAACAACGTCAACGCACAAATGTATTTACTTGTATGGACGAAAAAACCTGTTTATTTTAAAAATATTTGAGCAGCCGACAATTCTTATGTAAAGAAATCTGTACAAACATATATACTTTGGTGAGCGTGTTTTGTGCTTACATGTTTCCGTGAATTCGCCAATTAATGTGTATGCCAAATAAGAAAAGGTCTGAACTCTCAGTGAATTGCCAATTGCGAAATGATTGAGTTTAAATTGCTTGTTTACAGCAATTCGCTTTGTAATTCGTTTTAATGTATTGATTGATGAAGTAAAAAATAATAATAAAAAAACAGAAAAAAAAGGTAAATAATAAATCTTATAAGAATTACTGCAGGAATATATAAATTGTAAAAATTAAATACCAAAAAATGTATGAAAAACAAGTTTCGTTTCTCTTTGTGTGTTTTGTAAGCAAGTTTTGCTAATATTTAGTTAATAGAGGGGTGTGTTAAAACACAAATAAATCAAATACTGAGTGACATTTTAATACTATAGAATTTTGACCCAGACACTCGTAAAATTTGCTGTTTTTCCATTAGTTTTTATACCATGTACCTATTTAAAATAAGCAAACGTGGATAATTGAACTGTGTCAAAACTGATGGAGGCATCGTTGACAACTTAAATTATATACGAGTATATTCTGGATCAGCAACAACAATAAAGCCGTGTCCGTTTCTCTATCGGTCTGTATGAAAGCACAATTCTCTGAGACTGTAAGAGAAAGAGATACCAAATTTGGCATATATGTTGGTTTATACATATATACCAAACGAATGCCAAGTTTATTTTTAATTTCGGATACTTTTGCCTAATCGCATGCAAAGTCCAAAAAATAATTAATAAATGCAATTTATTAATATTTCATATTTACTTGTCTTCATACTTACTTGTCTTCTCTAACAACTTTAAATTAATAAGAAATAATTACTGAAAGCTTACTTTATTGTGTAAATATTGCCACACCAATAAAGTTCTTGAACTTGCTCATTATCAAAACAATTTTAATTAATTGAACATGATAAATATTTGAAATAAATAAACAAACCCTCCACTTACCAACTGGGCTAGTTTATAGCGATGTGTGGGTTCTACCTGATAACAAGCTAGACGGTGTTAAATATAAGAGAGAAAAGAGGAAATGAGAGACAGCAAGAGAGCGAGATAGAGAGATAGAGAGAATGTGTGTGTGTTCGTTAGAAAGAGATTGAATGTTGACAGATAAATAATATTGAGAATTGTCTACCTTTTGGCTTTTGGCCAGCTGCAGCAGTGCATTAGCAAGGCATTGGCAAACACGAAGTTAAAATACACTAACAAGAGATATTTAAAAAAAAATATATTTATGATATAATAATATAGCCCAATCACAATTTGATATATTGATATATGTTTGGCAGAATTCGGTTAAATAAGTAATAAGTCAAATTAATTTTTATTTTATGGAAATTTAATATTGTATACAATATTGCACGTATGTAATTCCAATCGGTGACAACAAATTCTATTTTCTCATAAACAAAATCGACAATCATCAGAGAGAATTTGTTGTCATTAAAAATGGTTAAATTTATGCTTTGTAAAGTTATAGAAATACACATAAAATGTAAAAATAAATAAATACAATCAACGCTCACAAATTAGAACTTTCAGTAATTAAAATTTCCAAAAATTAGAATTAGGGTTTTTAATAAATTTGTTAAGCTTTTTACTGAATACATATCGATTTTTTATTTTTAACTGAAAAAATATATTTAATGTAATTGGAGTGAATATTCATGCTTTGTTTTGTTGCATCTATTTTTGATTTAATGTATACATTTATTTTTAATTAAAAAATAACTTGTAATATATATATATTGCACTTTTTGTTTATAGAATTAACTAAAAAAAAGAGGTTTATTGTTGCTTTTTAAAATAAATTTACTCTATTTTTATTTATTTATATACATATGTACATAGAACAAGCCCAGAAAATATAATAATTCTGCTATTATTAATAATTAAATTACCTTAAAAGCAAAGTGGCTCTAATTTCTGAGCATTGACTGTATTGTTATTTGTGTTTTTTTTCCTTGCAAAGTAAAATCCTTAAAATATATTTAATATTTAATATTTAAAATGAATATAACTTTCATATTAAAAGAATCTTTTGACCTTAAAGCAAGGTCAACTGGATGTGCCTCCGCAGCCTACCTTGTTTCTTGCTTCAGGAGACGCCTTTCTAACGGGTTTGAATTATTTATTTGCTGTATATTATTTTATAGAAACATAGACAGACCTATTTAAATTATCTCCACTTTTGGCACATCCAGAAAAAACTCTGTCAATATATGCGTATATATTGAATAAATTTAGATTCTCGGTCATAAATTTGCTATGATTAGAAATTTGTACAGATTATAGTAAAAAAGGCTTTGCCATATTTCCGGCTAATGTGTGTGTCACATAATTGATAAGAATATTGTTATACCCTGTGGCAAGAGTCTAACACATACATACATATGTATGTATTTTGTGCAACGTAATGCAAAGACGCCCGACGAACAAGTTCGTTGCCAATGTCGTTCTCCTGCTGCACATGGGGGAGTAAAGGGTGATTTTTTAGTTGTTGTTTTTGTATTTGTAACTCTAGTGGAGATAGGGGCTGTTTGCAATGTTGTTGAGGGTGTCGCATGGCAACTCAATTAACAAACTTTTTTGCAAATAACAAGTGCAATTTGCCATTAAGTCAAATGTTACAAATAAAATACGTAATACATACGTAGATGGGCCGTATACGTAATAAATTTAGCTATACATATTTCAACGAGAAATAAGGGCAGGAGCATAGTGTAAGTAGTGTAACTAGCAGCAGCAGCAGCAGCAGCAGCAACAGCAACAGCAACAGTTGCTGCTGCAGCTGAGAGCAGTTGATTGTTGTTGCTGCTGCTGGTGCGACTGCTGCTGCTGCTGCTGTTGTTGTCAGCAACAGTTTCAGTTTCAGAGCGAACGTTGCCTTAAGCGGACGCGTAACTGGACGCGTTTTGTTCGCCTCCTCCATCACTCCAAACGCAGCAAAAAATAACAATAAAAACATAAAAAAAAACAGCGACAAATAAAATAATAATAACAACAATAATAATTATAATTAACATATGTTCAGCCAGCAACTGCTGTGAATTGTGAATTTTTTGTGTCTGTGTCTGATTGCAACGTCATTCATTGTTCTGTAATCGATAGCCAAATCAATAGCACGCTACGGGCAAGTGTACAAAACGTTAAAAGACTACGTTATTTATTTTTTTTATTTTTTTCTTTATTTTGTAATTTATTACTGATAACTACAAGAACCGATATCGAAACAAACCTTGTACCACAGACAGAGACAGCCGGAAAAGTAACGTCACCTAGCGGCTTCTGTGGAGGCGCCAGTTTGCAAATAGCGATGACAGCGTGATATGCTCTTCTTTACGTGACACGAATGTGCAGAATAAACAAAGTACTTAACAATGAAATTAAAGCAAAAATCAAGAACTTATTACAATCATTAAAATCAAAATAAAAAAATACCTTTACACATACATAAGTACGAGAAAATCCAATCAACGGCATTAGCGTATTATTAGATTTAAAAGCAATTACACTATGCAACAGCATTTTGTATTCAGATATTTTTAGAGTCAATCCATATGTAAAATGAAATGCTGATTCCGAAAATTAAATTCAAAAAATGGGTTGGCTGGACCGTTTCTTTTTTAAACAGGTGTTTTGATTAACTAAAAATAACTTTAAATATAGTTAATGATATTTTAGATGTTAAACATTTTGAAAAACTAATAAAAACAACATTCGTAAATTATATTATTCGTTTAGAAGTTATTCGAGAATAAAAATAAAAATTTTTTATAAAAAAAAAATTTTGTGCAATTTTTTCTCCGAAACTAGAATTTTGTTTTTTTTTCTTATCACTCTTCATATATGTATAAATAAATAAAAACAATTTATAAATATCAGACCAAAAATGTAAAAGTTATTAGCTAGTGGAAGATGGAAATTTTCACGCAAAAATTCAAAATTTTCATTGTGGGAAGATTATGATATTTTTGCAAAACTGTGAAAAATGCAAAAAATAAATTTATACCGTCAACTGACCCCTTAATCTCATTAAAACCTATAAATAAATGGCCCAGTCTAAAGAGTGAAACAAAAGACCAAAATTCTAGTTTTATAGAAAAAATTGCATAAAAAATTGTTTTTTTTTTAAATCGGCATATTTTAATGCAAAATTCTAATACCAAATAAATTTTGAGCAAATAATCTAATTTAAGAATGTTGTATCATAGGTTAATAGGCAGTTTATTTATTATTTGTTATAAAAAGATAAACATCTTTTCGGAGTTATTTTTACTTAACCAGAACATTTAAAAATCTAGCTTTTTTCGATTATTTTGAAAATTATTCCGGCAACCTATTTTTTGAATCTTATTTCCGGAAACATCAACCCATTTTACATATATAATTACTCTTAAAAGTTCGGGATAAAAGAATTAATATTTTTGCTTAGTGTTATCAAAGATTTTCCTATTAGCAATAGACGTATACAAAAGTCAATTATATTAATTTGTTATAAATTATAGTATCATAAGCTTAATACTCAATTAAAAAACACTATAATTTACAATATTTTGTAAACAGCCCTACGATACTACCAATATCAATTAAGTTATCAAAAATGTTGACCAAATCGTTAATTTTCTGATGATAAGGATTTGGTTTTCAATAATTCGTATTTACTGCCAACAATACATTGGTATAATTAATTGAAATACTTGTTTGCTTATTTATTTTTTGTCGTTATTAATAAGAATTAAAACACGCGCCCATCTCTACTTCCAAGTGAGAAGTTACGTGTTAACAAAATTCGAAGTTTGCCTTCGTCATAGAAAGGCGAATCAACTTATGAAATTGATACTACTATGCCAGCAGCAGACGCCAATCGCCGTATGATTGAAATGTGCGGAAGTTTCCACTTGTCGTTTCAATTAAGCAAGTATACAACGAGCAGAGCACTACAAAGCCTCTGGGAACCGGCAACATAGCCACAGTCGTGCAACAGTCAACGAGGGCAACGTTGCCAATATTGTTAATTGTTAATTGTTAAGCATTATTTCGATTGACAAAGGACACACCGCTCCGCAAATCCCATAGAAATAGGCACAGGCACAGCCACTTCGAATCATAGAATAAGTAAACATGACTGTGGAACAAGAAGAGCTAATGCCGCCAACTTATCAGGCGAGCATGGCTATCATTAGCAAGGACATGGATAGGACTGCTCCACAGCAGGACAACAACAACACCAATCCAATGGGCAACAATAAGAAATCTCACAAACGCAAAGAGAGCAGTCTACCGCTGGGTGAACGCCATTTGGCCGTTCTGCGCCAAGAGCTCATGGTATTCCTGGGTAACAGCGGTGTCATAGGCTCCGGCATGGTCATCAGCATGCCAGCTGTCACACTCAATCAATTGAGCGACGAGACGCAGCCTTTCTGGCTGACCAAGGACGAGGCCAGCTGGTTTGGTAAGTTGACAGAATTGTTACAACTAAAATGATGAAGGTGTTCCTTCTTAGCTCCATATTAATTGCCAAGTTGTGAGTGCAGATAGACCTAAATTTTCTACTATATTTCTAGCCAAACTGCTTTGGTTATACCACCAAAAAAAAGAGTAAAATTCTGATTATATTACACTTTTCCCCGCCAGCTTTTTATGAAATATCTGATCATATTCAAGTCTTTTTCGAAGTCCTCGAACTAATTAAAACAATCATAATTATGTTCTTCTTTTTTTCTGATTTAAAATGTTACTTTTGTCGGAAGAAAGTAAATAGTATGCTAGCCACGACACTTCTTGAAGAATCGTTTTTCATTACTTACTTTCTTACTTTCTTGTAAGGATTACTCCTAATTTAAGGTTGTTCTCTGGCTCTTTAGTATTTCTATTAATCATATGCTCTTTAGACATAGACAGAGCTACAAATACACTTTTTCTTTACTTTAGTATGCAGCTACAAGAAAGCGAACAAAGCTGCCTAGAAGCCTTCAACAAGTGCAGTAGAATTGGGAGTTATCCCTTACGTATACTTAATACATATAACGTATTTATAACGCTATGTTTAACTATAGTTTGACAGAATAGATTGCTTAAAAGTATACTTTTTTATTATCACTTTTTAATTGAGGTTCTTTCTCTGCCTTACAGCCTCCATTAACAACATGGCATGTCCTTTGGGCGGCCTAATGGTTAGCTACTTCCTGGATCGCATTGGACGCAAATATACCATATTATTGACGAACTTAATTGGTTTCCTTGGCTGGCTGCTGCTGGCTACAAGTTTTCTATATAGCACTCGGGAATATGTCTATGCCCAGATGCTGGTGGGTCGTGCTCTGGGTGGCATCATGATTGGCATGTTTGTCTCTCCGGTGGGCGTCTACTCGGCGGAAATTAGTTTGCCCCGCATTAGGGGACGACTGATACTGGGCACCTCAATTGGATTGGCATCGGGTATATTGATGATGTATCTACTAGGCTATTTTATACGTCACAATGTGGTGTTAATTGCCATTATCAGCTGTGCCTATCAGCTGGCAGCCACGCTTCTGGTGTTGCCCATGCCGGAGTCACCCAGCTGGTTACTGCAAAAAGGACGCATTGAGTTGGCACGACGCTCCCTACGCTACTTTCGCGGTCTTCAACGCAAAGGTAACCAAGCATTGAAGTCTGGTTAAATTTATTATAGCATATCTAATCATATTCTACAGACGATGATAACGTGCCAGAGTTTGAGGCGGAACTGACACAAATGAAGATCACGGCGGACAACAGCCGCGATACGGCGGCCAGCGAATCACTGGGCCAGGCCATACGACGCCCGGAGGTCTACAAACCGCTTCTGATGATGATTGGATTCTTTGGCTTCCAGCAGGCATGCGGCGTCGTTGTAATTATTGTATATGCCGTGCAGATAGCTCAGCGGGCTGGCGTTACCATTGATCCGGTGCTGGTTGCCGTCATGCTGGGCGTGGCACGCATCATAACCACATTTTTCATGAGCTGGATATTTGAAAAATTTGGCAGACGTCCGGCTGGCATATTCTCCGCCACCGGCATGGGCATGTGCATGTTCCTGCTGGCCGCCGGTGGCTGGTGGCCGAGCACAGTGGGCACCTGGTCATGGCTGCCCGTTCTATGCATTGTGGCACACATTGTCTTCTCCACAACGGGCATGTTGACGCTGCCGTTCATCATGATATCGGAGGTATTCCCGCAAAGCGTTCGCGGCGGCGCCTCCGGCATAGCCGTTTTCTTTGGCATGATACTGGCCTTCATTATGCTCAAAATATATCCAAACATGGAGACGTTTCTGGGCACCGCAAATCTGTTTGCATTCTATGCGATCGTGTCACTCCTGGCCGCCGTTTTTATATACAGCTTTGTGCCGGAGACTCGCGGACGCACGCTCGCCGAGATTGAGGAGCACTGGCGCACGGGCAGTCGGCGCAAGCGTGCAGAGAGCCCCTCAGCGGCTGTTGTAAATAACCTAAAGGATGTGGAGCTGCACGAGGTCTTCCTAAAGAAATGATCAACTGGCAGATCAAAAGAGTATGCAATCTGTGATGTGTTATGTACTTAGCCTTAGCCAAATTGAGGGCGGCATTTTGTATGGCAAATACACAAGTCTACAATAAAAAATATATATTTATTATAATCTAAATATAATTAACAATTATACCTGGGTCGGCTCCATGATTATATCGGTAATAAAGTGGCTAATAGGATAACTAGAGAGAATTGTTGAGAAAGTGAAAAATAGTGCTAAATCTGAATAGAGTCAAGACAAGACTGCATTTGTTCCAACATGACGTATGGCTCTCAAATTGCGAAAAAACAAGAAAATCTAAAAATCTAAAAACTTTAAATTTCATATGATATTTGAGCTCTTTGTCGTATCAATTGATCACTTGTGTTGTACTGAGCTAGACACTCAATTAAAAATAAACAATTAGGCGTATACCATTAACCATTGAGTCAGCTGATGCAGCTGAGTCAGAGTTTGGCCCAGTTGCATCACAAATGAACTGCGCATCAGTGAATGCATTGATAAGGTCCAAGAGCTCACCATGCTCCATCAACCTGTATTATTAAGCTGATATAGCTCAAGCAGAGACTAAATTGAGAGTATAATAGAATTCATTTGGATTCATCAGATCAGTCAGCCAGACCCGAGCTGCATTTCAAAACGAATTCAAGTTGTAATCACTGATATCGATGAGCAATGACCGCTACATTATACTTGATAGACATACCTATGTACATATGTATATAAAGAAAAATGCTAGACCAGACATCGCCTGCTTTTATAATTCGCAAACTGAATTGATTTCACATGTTGTCGTATCGGATATCTCATTCATTTGTCAGTAACATGAGCAGTTTAAAGACAATTTTAAAATGATATTGAACAACAAGTACAAAGTACTATAACAAAGTAAAGATCCTCTTAAAAAATGAGTTAAACCTGATTTGACGAAACGGGAACGACAATCAATAACAAATAATGCTAATTGAATTTAATTGAAAAACGTTTAGCTTTTTATCAGTTAATAAATTGGCTATCAGCCTTATCAGGCCAATTGGGGAATGTCACACCTAAGGCAACGTCATTCGAGCGCTTTGTTTACCACTCAAGAAGCAGCAGATAACATTGATAATCGTAGAGATGTGCATACAATGCACATTAGCAGGGGATTATGAGTGCTTTGCGTTAAATTTATTTTGTTCTAGCACTTGTTATGTGCATAAATATATAAGCACTTGAACTCCAATAAAATTGCAACAATTGTTGCCGCACGTGAGTAACAAAAATGCGCAAAACTCTGGCGACGTAATTGTTTCTTATATGACATTTAAGTGCCTTTCAAATTGCACAACGAATTTAGCGCCAAAGTTGTCATGCATAACATTTGTTCCATAGCAGTGAGCATTTTGTCAGGCGCACTTAAATTGAAAAGGCGTTACCACACTGTTTTTTTTTTTGTTTTGAATTTTAAATATTTTCGTTTATTTGTTTCTTATCTTTGTTTAATGTGGTGATGTCTTAGTACAACAATTAGCTGCTATTAATATATATATATATATATATATGTATATACATATATATATAAATTTGTATAAACGAATTAAAATTCACTTTCATTATATAAGTACGTAATGTAAACTACAAACATTACAGGATTATATATTTTCCTTCTGTTTTGTGTGTGTGTGTGTAGTGTAGTCTATCGTATTAATTTTGTATTTAAGTCGGATTTTTCTTTAAAAAAAAAAAGTCTGCGCGCGTTTATATTATTATTTATTTTTACTTAACATTGTTTTGTATACGTGTGTTATATAGTTACATATGTATATAATTTTGTTTCTTTGTTTTTTATTGGTTTTTCGTTCATTGAATACATTTCCTTATGTGTTTTTAAGTTGTTTGTTTTTTCCATTATTTATGCGTTTATTATATTGCTTATGTAGTTGTTGTTTTTAGACTTTTAAGTAGCTTATGTTTTGTTTTCTTTCCTGTGTTGCCGTCTATTAACTTGTAGATTTGTTTGATGTTCTTGTCTAAAAATCATTCAATGGGCAGTTCACGTTCCACATACAAACTTTAATAACAGTTTGACGGAATATTTAATTTCGCATGCACTAAGTAGTTGTGTTACAATTTCTAAGCCAAAAAAAAAAAATTATCATTTATTAGTATATAGTTTCATTACATGTATGTACTTTATATATGTACTATATGTATGTATATGCATATACAAATAATTAATGTACCTATGCATACATATATATTTATAAAACACGATTTATAGGTGTATATATACTTATATAAGATGAACGGATGAATTATGCCATTAGGTTGGAGAAGTAGAATAAATGTCACCCAAAAGTAATTTTTTTCGAAAATCTTAAACAAGCATATCGAAATTACAAAAAGGGAAAACAGAGTTCATATATAATAAGCGCCTTGCTTTCATTTTAGATTTATCTCGATTTAATAATCCTCTCGAGAATTGAATTTTCTTTTTTTAATATTTGTGTTTTTATGTATATAATGAGTCGCTTCTTAATTCATCAATTTGCTATGCATATTATTTACTTTGGTTTAATTGCTAACTGACAAAAAAAATTTGTTTTTCTGGTTTATGAATGGTTTTTTTCTTTTTCGTGAGAAAATATTTTTACTAATCAGTTTTGAGGTTCAATTCGTTAATATATTTTGCTTTTATTTTTTCTTAGTTTTCATTTTGTTTTCTTGTTGTTTTTAAATATATAAAAAAAATGTTTGGTTATTCACTTTTGGTTTTTGTTTGTTTTTTGTTTTTGTTACTTATGCTAAACAAAAAAATTGTATGCGTTTTCGATTTGTTATGCATTATAAAAAGATTATTACCTTCTAAACATTAATTGATGTAAAAAATTTATGTATATTTAAGTATATATATATTTCTTGAACAACATTTTTAATGTATGTAAGTAGTTCTCATGAGGTTCACTTTAAATGTATGCTCGAATGTTTATTAATTGCGCTTTTATTGTTATTCTCCTCAAAAAAAAATAGTTATACAACAAAATTAGCTTGGCTGCTTACGTTTAACAACAAAAAAACATGTTCTTCATTTTTAGTAAAATATGACAAAAAAAAAAAAATTATTAGCTCTACGAAAAAAAAAACACATACAAGGTTTACACATGCCAAAAAAAAAAATGTTTTTCAAAAAAAAGAACATATATATATATATATTTATATATGTTCACGTTCGTGTTGCACACATATTTTCTTTATAAAAGAATTTATTCGATTTAATTTCTTAACTCTTGAACAATATTATGGTGTCTTGTGTCTTGTCTTTGTATCAAGCTATCGATTATTGTGACAAGAAAAAAATTTGCATTCGCATTACTAGAACTATTTAAGAGACGAGACGCTAAGTGCTATTGGATTACTTCGATATTTGTTACAGGCTAAGGCTACGATTGGTTGAGTATTATTCAATTTGTAACTTCTGACTATTGGTTAACTAATGCCAATGTTTTTAAGGTTCATGGTAAGTAAATTCTACAGCCGCGAGAAGCAATTTGAGAAGTGCAGCAACTAGGAATGTGAGAGGAGTATATCTATATTATTATTATTATTTTATTATTAAAAATTACCGATCTTCAACATGATTTTAAGTATATTGATTTTAGTAGATATATATATTTTTTAAAATTGGCTTTGTTTATTATTACATTATTACATCCCTAGCTCTCTAATCCCTCTGCAAGCGAACACTTGATGTGGTTACCAGAGATCTATCGATTTTATTAGCTTCAAAAAAAAATTCTTTACTTTTTCGCTTCTCTTATTACAACTCTCAACGCTTCCCGCGGCTAACTATTTAATCATCTTAGCCTTATCTCAACTGCAATATTTATGATTATTTAAGAAAAAAAAAATTACGTTCGTATATTTTTTATTCTTTTGTCTTTTTTTTGTTTGTTTTTTATTTGTTTTTTATATTTTTTTTTTTGGTAATTCTTATATTTTCGTTTTTTAGAATCTTTTAATACTCAGCACAACCAAGCTGTATGCAAAATTATTTTGTACGCAATTTAACAATATTTGCATTTAATTTTCCCATATGTATTCTTAACTCTTAAATGTTTATGGCGACTATGCTTAAATGTGTATATTTGTTTGTTTATTATATGTAATACGCAATTCGTTGTAGAACTAAAAAAATAAAACAAAATAACAGGTTTTGTTGGAAAGAAATGTTTATTTTTAGTATGTATTTATACTTTCATTCAATTTAAAAAGAGAGAGAGAGAGAAAAACAGAAACATTAAAATAAAATAAAAATTGTATTTCAGAATTTAGACAAAATTAAAAAATGTTTACATTTTGTTGTTATTTAACATATATATTCGTAATATGCATAAACTAAAGTCAAAAAACAAGATCATCAATGTTTGCTCATACTGTGTTTTCTCATACATATTTTGAGTACAAATTGTGTAATTTTATGTAATTTATTTTAGTTCAAGTTTAATTAACGTAATTAACGCACCAACACCGCTATATTCTCTTCTCTTGAGGGGGGCGTGGCCAAAATGTAAGGTCCAAAATTAAAAAAACAAAAACCAACTTAAAAAATTACAAAATCAACACAAAAATTATGAAATGTTATTGAATGGCAGGACCAACATAAATAACATCAAATTTATTTAATTTCAAATAATTAATTTCGTTCGAAAATCAAAGTATTTGCCACGCCCCCTTCTATGGGCGCCCAAGACGTTTTTTTTTGTTTTTTTTCGTGCTTTCTTTGCTCTATTTGTTGTGTATACTAATATTAACTGAAAATATAAACATAAAATTTTTCATTTCTCTTTCTGTCTATCTGGTTTGTTTACTTTGTCAGGCTTTTATCACGTTCTTTTCGTTTCATTTCGATTTTTTGTTTTTTTGATGTTGTTAATTTAAGGTTTTCATTTATAAGTATTTGTTTGTGTGAGTGTGTGTGTGTGTGTGTGTATAACATGCTCAAGTTGTTTAATCGAATAAAAAAAAATTGTTTCAAAAAAAAATATCTTTTAAAATTATGAAAAAAAATTCACTTTTACAACTATGCAATAAAATAGTTAATTCTCCTTTTTTGTTATAATTTTGTCTGGTGTTCAGAGATACGCCGGATATTTTAAGGATAATCCCGCCCCGATATAATAAGCTGCCAAATTGCAGCCCAACTTCATCCTCACCCCGCCCTGCTCTCAACTTCCTTCCATTATCATCTTCATTTCTCTTCTATATAGTTGGTAAGAACAGCCTGAACTTGAGCATGTTATGAATATATATATATAAATATATGTTTATATTTATGAAAAAAAATTTATTTATAAATTATGAAAAAAAAAAACACATCCTTTTGTTTAAACTTCAGCTATAAATATACATATATAATCCGGTACTCGTATAAGTCAGTTTAGACACAGAAACAAAAAAAAAAAACAGAGCTTATGCCTTCACGCCTAATCGTATGCTATATGTTTATATTATATTTTTTTTATATGTATGTACGTATATATATATATATAAATAAGTGGAAAAAAAAGTTTGCCTAAATTTAAGCAAAAAAAAAAAGAACTAACCTCTCATTTCTATATAGTTATAGTTTATATATATATATATTTATGTATGTTTCACTTTATATATAGCCAATGTATACATATACAATGTATTATGTGTGTGTGTGTGTATGTGTGTGTATATACCTTATTCTATATAACGACTGTCTAACGCATTTGTCGTCGATGTTTTGTCTATTACAATAAGGAAATTCCTCAAAAAAAAAATATTGTTTTAAAAAAAAAGCACATAAAGTAAAAAAAAAAATACAACATCAAGTAAATTGAGGAACATTTAAAGATAAACAAATAAAGCAGAAAAAAATGTTTTCTATAAACAAAAAAAAATTAATTAATTAATTAAATTAAATTGGTATTTGTTGAGAACATAAAAAAAATAAAATGATTCACATATGTAATACATAGTTAATATGTATTTAAGTTTAGAATTTCAACTCGTTTTGTTTTTCTGTATAGCTTGCAATTATTTTGGAAATTTGTAGAAATTTGTTTTGTTTTGCTTTGAAAATTGTTTAAGTATTTGCTTATTTTGTTTGAGGTTATGTACGCCATATATAGCCGCCATTTGCATTTGTTGTTGTTGTATTTGTATTTGTATTTATTGTTGTTGCTGTGCTTGCTGTTGCTGTTGTAACTGTAGATGTTGCTGTTGCTGTATGAAAACTATTGCTGCTGAGCAATTTTTGCAGCTTTTGCGCATGTTGCTGTTGCTCAATGTTGTAGCTGAACTCTGGCAACTGTTGCGGCGGTGTTAAGCCTAAACTGCTGTTGCTACTGCTGTTGTAGTTGTTGTTGAACTGCAGCATATTGTTGCTTCTGTGCGGCGACAAGCCAAAACTATTGTTGTTGTTATGCTGCTGCTGCTGTTGCTGCTGCTGTTGTTGTCGTGCTGGATTGCCATTCAGCTGCAATTGTTGCTGTTGCTGTTGATTGTAGTTTATGCCATTATATTGCTGGCGTTGACCATTGTTGTTGTGATTGTTGCTTGTATATGTGCTGTTGATGTTGCTGTTGCTATGATAATGATTGTTACTGTGTGTTAGAACATTGCTCAAACGTTGCATTTGACCATTGCCATTGATGTTGTTGCTGTTGCTGTGGTTATGCTGTTGCGGCGGCGACTGTTGCTGCTGATGATAATGTGAATGATACTGTAACATATTGCTGCTGCTATTGTTGCTATTGTTGCTGCTGTTGTTGTTGCTGCTGCTATTGTTGCTGTTGTTGTTGCTGCTGCTGTTGTTGTTGCTATTGAAGTTAAAGCCGCACGACTGCTGATAGAGTTGCAGTTGCTGCTGCTGCTGCGGCGTCAATTATAAATAGGGATAATGATACTTCCGGCGGTACAATCCATCAAGCAAATCGGCAAAGTTGTCGCCTAATTTTAATATTTTTTTTGGATTATAAATAAAATAAAATAAACAAAATGTTTTGTTATATTAGTAAATATGCATATATAAAGTGTAAATGGGCGTTTATTTGAAAAAGTTGCATTCATTAAAGTTAAAAAGTTGTTTTTTTCATAAATTTAAGCTAAATTTGTTAAATTCTTAATTTCTTTTATTTAAGTGCTGCTAGACAAAAACCCTAACTTAATTAACTTAATAAGGTTTAAAGTTTTGTAAATTTTAGTTAAGAACTGGCATGAGAGCATATATATATATAAATATATATATATATATATATATATATTGGATAGAGTTTTAGTGTTAGTGTTTATTGTTGTTCTTTGTTTGTTTTGTTTTGTATTTTGGGTTTTTGTTTCGTTTACGTTAAAATTTGTATTGGATTTAGTTTTTTCTTCTTTTTTTTTGCTTTTTTTTTATTCTTTTTTAGTTTTGCGAGTTTTGGTTTTGGTTTTTTTTTTAGCTTTAGCTCGTTGGGTGGTGTTTTTTTTTGGTTTCTTGAGTATGCGCAATAAATATCAAAAATTTTCCTTTAGCGGTTTTTTGGTTTTCTTGCATTTTGTTTATTCGTTCGTTACACGACGACGTTACAAGTCTTGGAAGATTTCAAACGTTTTCAAGAAAATTTATATAGATTTTTGTTTTGTTAAATCTTTCATTCATTCATTAAACGTGCCATGTTTTGTTGTTTCTATGGATCGGGGAGGATAGAGTGAGGTTTTTAAAAAAAAACACAAAAGTGATGCTTCATGTTCTCTATAAAAAATGGTATGCTATAATGGCATCATATATGTATATATGAAGTGTAAAATGGTTGTTGAAGAGCACTCGAAAGTTCAGTGCATCGAGTATTATCAAACGAACGTGGCAAGCAAAACAATTTCATAATACATAATATTGTAATTATGTATAAACGATCCATCTAAAAGTACAAATTTGAACGCATACGTGGGGGAATAAGTTTTGTTGGCATGAGCTATAAAATTGGATGGAATGTTCTTCTGATGATTATGACAATCTATATATAAAGCACAGCTGCAATTTTATTTTATTATTTTTGAGCAGACAATTACGGACAGATGTCAATTTAAAAAAAGTTTTCGAATTTGTTAAATTGTGTCAAGACTGTAGCTGTGCTTGCTGAGAGTAGGGATCTTGGGAATAGGTATCGTGAATAGGATAGAGGGTTTAAAATTCACTATAGAATTATACAAAATGTCAAAACACACACATTTTTAACTAAAACGAAAGTCAAATTGAATTTGTTATTATTTGGAGTGTACATTTGAAAAGCGCAAGCAATTTAATCACAATAGCAAAAACTTTAGTTTAGATATCTTGATGATCTTATAGAAAAGCAGATGAGAATATATTTATTGTCAATTCTTTTAGGGTTTTTGCGCAATTCTATACAAATTAGAAATTTTTTTTTTTTGCTAAAAGTTGTTACTTTAAGCAATTTGGAACTTTTTCAAATAACGCTCTAAATTTTGTATTTAAAAAAAAAATAAACTTATTTTTGTCATTTTTTTTTTTTTTTTTTTTTTTTTTGAGAGAGAGTCAAATAGTTGCTAATTATTTATTTGTTTTTTAGGATGAGATGAAAACTTAAAAGAATGTACAAAACATGGCACGCTTTGAAGAGTTTTTCGACAAATTGCAGCATGAGGCAGAATTTGAAGCTCGCATTAATATCAAAAAAAAAAAGAATAAAAAAATATATATAGATATATTGAGCTATGTCGAGTATTGGCATGTCGGGTATAACCCATGTTATTGGGTAAATATGTATGTACATGTAATGTATGTGGGTGTGTGTAAGTGTGTGTGTGTGTGTGTGTGTGTGTGTGTCTATAATATACTCAATTATATGTACGTATAGTCGGATAACAAAATGAATGCAAGATGCGTTAGGAGATGCAAGGGGAGATAGAAATCGAGAAATATGCGACCCATTCACGATCACGATCATGATCGTCGTGAATGAGTCGCTTCACACAAATTTTTCTCTTCTGTGTATCTCTCTTATTGCTTTTCACTTTCAATTCATTGCCAGACTACGAAAATCGTCTCGGTTTTTCAATTTTTATGTTATCGTGTGTCATTTTGTCTCTCGCTACGAAACTACTTAAATTATATATTTAGACTCTTGAATTTCTTATGTGCTCTCAAAAAAAAAAAAAAAAAAAAAAATTATTATGATTATGATTATCATTAGGCATAGTTAGAGAATATAAAAGGAATAATTACTATCGAGACCAAAGATAGCATCGCAAATAGCATCGAATAATGAGCGTAATTTTTCCATTGCTCCGTCTATAAACAAAAAATGAAAAAAAATAAAGAAATTGTACAACTTATTAGTTGTGCGCGTTAACTAGGATTTTTTTTTGTTTTTTTTAATATATATATAGAATTATATATATGTTTGCACATATATATAATTTGTTTTTTACTTTTCATATATTTTTTTTTTTTTTTTTTTTTTTTTGAATTTATTTTCTGTAAACATATGTCGCCGATGGTTCAACAACAAACACATTTTGACATCAAGTAAAATCAAAGGCAGAAGAGTTGAAAGTTAATGATGAAATGAGTTCTGGATTAGTGTGGCTATATATAATAGATAGCGATGGCATAAAAAAGGATATATGCCACGCCTGGTTAGTGCTTTTACTCTACGGCATCGAAACAACAAAATTTACTATATAGTATAGGTATACGAATATATATAGAACACAAACTACTCGAATACTAAAAAAGAAATAAACTAAATTAACTTTCGGCTTTCAGTTCTCTAATTAAAAGTAAACTAATCAAAAAATACATAAAACTTTTATATAAAAAGAACCAAAAAAAAAAAAGCAAAAAATCGAAATTAATAAAATACATAAACTCAAAGACTTAAACTGAACAAACAACAACAACAAAAAAAAAAAACCACAAATAAAAAAACATGATGGGGAAAAAACAGAATTCACAAAATATTGATTTTTAAAAAAAAAAATATATTCATTTAAAAAAAAATATATTCATTTAAAAAAAAATATATTCATTTAAAAAAAAATATATTCATTTAAAAAAAAATATATTCATTTAAAAAAAAATATATTCATTTAAAAAAAAATATATTCATTTAAAAAAAATATATAATTATATAACAAAAAAAAATTCTAGCTGCCATTTTCGTTGTTTTCAATTTTCTTTTTATATAACTTTCTGTGTTTGATTTTGTTTTGAGTCGCCTGTTGCTGATGATTAAAGAAGGAAGCTGTATAGTTACAATAATGAGATATATATGATTGATTCCTGGAGATTTTAAAAGTTCTTTTTAACACTGAAACAGCAGGCACAACAAAAAAAATGGGAAAAAAAAGAGAATATACATTTAGAAAAAATATTTATGTATGTATATATTGTATGCTAACACCATAAAAAAAAGCAAAAAAAAATTATATATATACATTTATAGAGAAAGGAGCTCGAGAACTCAACACTTATATCACTTGTCGGGAGAGAAAAAAAAGGCATATATGTTATATAGAACCAGTCGTACAATGTTTTGTATGATATGCATGATACACTTGCAAAAAATATGAAAAAAAATATATATAACAAAGTAGATAGATTTTTGTTTTTTTTTTCTTTTTTTTTTTTTGTTGTTTTTTGTTTTGTTTACAATTCATACCCGTTATGGAACATTTGGCACTGGAACCGATAAAGGGGTGTGTGTTGCAGGATATTTCATTTTACATTCAGTTACTTTACTTTTCGTTTAGTTCGATTCAATTAGTGCAATTAAAAAAAATAAAAAACAATTTTCATCACTTTATGGTTAAAAAAAAATGTAAAAAAAAAAACAAACAAATATTCAGCACGACGAAAATTGGCACATGAAAAAAAAATACAAAAATATATATTTATATATCATATTGTTGATTATGATATATGTATATGGATTTATCGATATATATGTGATCGATATTAAATATCACCCCGTTATCGCTTCGTAAGTGCGCGCATACTTACCATGCGCAACGTCTGCTTTTCATTATATGTCAATAGTCCCTGTCTCTCTTTCTCTTCCTTTTATTCTGTCCCTCTTTCTCTCTCTCTCTCTCTTTAACTGTTTCTCTTTAGTCTCTGTCTCTCTCTCTCTCTCTCGCTGTGAACCAAAAACCGGCTGCTTGCGAGCGAGCAAGCGCCATCTGGCGTTGGTTGGCGGCAACACGATTCCGTCGATGTGGTTGTTCTTGTTGTTAAATGGAAAAAAACTAAAAAAAAAACAAGTGGGAGCACACACACATGCACACACAGACAGGCACACGCATACGCACACGCTTAGAACTTTATCCCGTTGTTCTGCGGCCCACATTCTTCATTTTTTTTTTTTTTTTCATTTCGATCAACTTGGATATTTTTTTGCTGACTTGTAACAACAAAAAAAAATAAAAAAAATTTGTTTTTAGTTTTGTTTTGCGTTTGGCTTTTTATTTTTATTTTTTATATATACACACAAGTGCATACATATATTTATATATAGGCATATATATATTTATATATAAATTTGATTATTATTTTATTTTATTTTTTATTTCGCTTTTCGCGCTCGGCGTTGCTTTTATGTTGTTGTTGTCGCTGTTGCTGTTGTTGTTGTTATAACGCACTACAAACTAAATAATTTACATTTAAGCGCTATTAAGATATATATAGATACGTTAAATAGTCATATATATATATATATATGGTATATATCTACATATATATATATGGGAGTTTTCCTCTTTTAAATATGTTAAACTTTATGAGAAAGATTGTTGTTGTTATTGCTCTTGTTGTTGTTTTTGTTGTGGATAAAAATAAATCAAAAATGTGTAACGATTATGTGTATATATATATACATAAATATATATATATATATAGTACTTATAGGCCAGAAGAGAGGATGGAAAGTGTAACAAACAGGGCAACGCTTCTTACATATTCACAATTTTTAGTTAATTTCAGTTCAGTTTTAATTTTTAGTTCATTTAGATCATTTTGATATCATTATCATTTAGTTTAGCAATCCGTGTACTTTGCACATAAAAAAAAAACTTTGCACACTTTTAGGCGTTTTGTTTAGTTTTTTTAAGTTATTATTAATTTGTATTCTGTTGTTTTATAAGTTTTTGTTTTTCTCTTTTACGTGGGTATTTGTTGCATTACATTTTAGCTCATTCCGTTGTTCGCACACACACACATACACTCAACATTTGGCTGTTGTTCATGTTGTTGCTGTTGTTGTTGTATTTTGTTTTTAGCACATTTATATTATGGTCTATGTATATATGTATATGTGAATATATATATATAAAAAAAAATATGTATAGACATATATGATTTGTATGTATATTTCTCTCTCGACTCTAACTCTAAGCCTAAAATAATGCTATAATTGTATATCGATAAGCACATATCGATATATATACATTTCATATGTGTGTGTGTATAATTATATAAATGTGTGTGTTTATTGTATGTACGGTTATTGAATGCGTTTATCCTGCGTGACACGATCGTTGTTTAAGGATAAGAACAATATTCTACGGCACTTGGGTTCGGTTTTTTGTTTTGTTTTTTTCGTTAACGTTTCAACTGGTTCAATTATTCAATTCTCTTTTCTTTTTTTTATGTTGTTGTTTTAAATATGTTTTCAAGATATTTATTCTATGTATATGTATGTGTGTATATAGTTGTTGTTGTTGTATTGGGGTCTGCACTATGTAAATGTGAAAATGCTATATCTCAAAAAAAAAAAAAAAAAACAAAAACAAAAAAAAATAAATTCTTTGCCTTGTGTTTTTCCCAGTTTTTTTTTGTCGTTAGTATTATCTAAAGTTAAATTTAATTTAAAAATTAGTTTTAGTTTTATTATCATTTTTTTTTTGTTTTTTTTTTTTGTGTTGTGTAATTTTGCGTTTTTAAAAATCATTTTACACTTAATATACAATTTAATATGTTTTTTGTATTTATAATAGTTTGTATATGATTTTAGCCCATACATATATTATTATAATATATATATCAACATATTGAATGTAATTTATATAAAATTAAAAAAAAATAATAAGAAATAGGAAAATTGCAACAAGAAAATGATTTTTGAATTAAGTGTTATAACGTACGATAGAAAATATGTTCCTATATTTAAATAACTAAAGAGAACTAAAATATTTAGATTATTATTATTATTATTACTATTTTTATTATAATATTTTTTTTTGTTTTTTTAAATTTTTTTTTTTTTTTTTGTTAAGAGTTGTGATTTTGCATCTGTTGGTTGTTTGTTTGTTGGTTGTTTGTCAAAAAAAATAAATACATATATATATATAAATTTATATATATATACATATATTATATATACATAATATTGTATGTATAAACTGGTCTGATGTTTGGTTATTATTTTTGTTAAGATTTTTGTGGTTGTTTTTTTTTTTTTGTTGTTGTCGATTTATGTTGTTTTGTTTAAATAAACTTTTGTGCATCAAAGTACGGATGCGTTTTTTGGAAGCGCTGTTGTGATTTTAATGATCTACCTCTGTGAACCATATTATTGAAGCCAGCCGCCATATGCGGCGGTGGTGGTGGTGGTGGTGGCGGTGCCTGCGGTGGTCCCATACCCATTTGGGTCATAAAATGCGCCGCCTTTGCCTTCCCATGCTCCTCGGCCAGACGCACCGACAGCGGCTGTGATCCTCCCTCGGGTATAACATTGTTCAGCGCCGAGATGGCCTCCTGTGCCTCTTCGCGTTTGTTGTATCTGTATTTTGGTTTTTTTTTTGTATATATTTTTATTTTATTTTTTTATTTTTTTTTTTTTTTGTGGATGAAATGATGGCGTCGTCGATGTTTTGAAGGATGTAATTGTGATTCAATAAGGTGTGTGATGAGGGGGAGAGAGAGTGAAAAAGAATGAATTAAATGTAAAATCGATTAAATGATTAAAAAATGTGTATCGATTTAAAAAAAAAAAAAAAAAGTGTTTTTCTTTTTTAACCGTTTAGCAATAGAAAGAGTAAGAAAAATCTTTCCTTTTTTTTTTTTTTTTGTACAAATTCAAACATTAAAACTTACCGCACAAATGCCACGCCCCTTGGCCGACCAGTTAGCTTATCCCGCAATATATTCTTCTGGACAATGGAACCGTATTTGCCAAAGATTGTATCCAGCTGATCATCGGTTATCGTGCGCGGCAGATTGGTGACATACAGATTGGTATCCTTGATCGATTCACCGCCAGGACGCGCATATGAAACCTATATATACAGATGATTAGATTAATCGAATACAAATTTATAATATTTGTAATTGTTAACTACCTTTAGCCGCTTATTACGCACTGTGATGCCATTGAGCACTTTAATAGCACGCTGCGAGTCCATTTCTGATGTAAAGTCCACGAAAGCGTACCCAAAACTGTAGCCAGTCTAAAGAATGTATAAAATAAAAGTAAATTAGTCAATATATAGGTAAAAAATAATAAAATCAATACAATAAAATAAACGAAACTAAACTCAAGCGATAGTGAATTCATATATATAGTATGTTTGGGGTGTCAGCTAATATGTGAAATTTATCATACAATTCTAAAATCTTTTTAAGACATATTATAATATGAAAACGAGGAAAAAACAATATAAATTATTCTTTAATTGCTTTTATGCTACTTTATCTTTAAGCACATTTTATATACGTATAAATAAATTGTTTAAACTTTCATTATTGCAAAGATAAATCATTTTATCATAAAGTAACTTTTATCTTTTTTAATCAGTTCTATCGATTATTTCTCATTAAATTCAATAATTTATATATATTTCAAACTTACCTTATAGTCTCTCATGATTCTGCACGTATTGATGGGTCCAATGGCTCTGAAAAGCGCATACAGTTCGCGATCAGTCATGTCCTGCGGCAAGTAATTAACTATCAAGTTGGTATTGCTGGTGCGTTGATCGTTCATATGATCATCGCTGCCACCGCTGCCTATCGATAGACCGCATAGATTGTTCAGCGAATTGTTGCTGGTCATTGGTGGCATATTGCAGATGTTGCCGCCAAGGGAATTGGCGCTGCCGCCATTACCGCCTGGGAAATCATTGTAACCGCGACGAGACGAGGAACTTGGAAATGTAAATTCTGTGTCCTGTGGTGAGAACGCATAACGTGACTGTAAAAATTAACCATACAAAGATATTCTAATGTTGAGAGCAGGCCTCATAAAACGCTGTACTGTTGCGGGGGGTGGATTAGAGGGTGTAGTAGTAGTAGTAGATGGTAGCTCGATTCGATTCGATTTGATTCGATTCGATCTGATTCGATTCGACACGTTTCAACTGATTTAGACAGTTGACTTGGTTTATTGTAGCATCGCTGTTATCGATATGTACAGCAGCATCAACAACAACACACGCACAAGTTAACAAAAATTTATTCATTATTATTATTATTTTTTAAGAAAACTACAATATTTATTATCATATGCATAATTAGTTGAAAATAATTCAAAAAAGTTTTGCATGAAAAATGTTTGAAGAATGCAAAATTTGAATGTAGCGTGCGTACTTAACATTTTCTATTTAACAGTTCGCAAGTTAACATTTGTTTAACAGCGCTTGGCGCTAGTGCAACTTTTGCTGTAATTCAAGTGTACTTCTTGAGTGTGGGGTGAGAGATATTCTGAGAATGCAAGAGTGTGAGTAGTGTGTGTGTGTTTGTGTATGTTTGTGTGTGTAACTGCAAACAGTTAACAGCATTCAGCGTTGCATTTAAAAAGGCAAACGGAATTGCAAATGTGAAAAGAAGAATTTCAAATATAAAAAAAGAAAAGCAAAACGAAAACGTTGTCAAGAATATGAAAGGAAATAGTCCAAAAGCCGCTTAAGAGGGCCAGGCGTGTGCATAGGTATGTGTGAGAGTGTGTGTGTGTGTGTGTAATATTTTATATATGTGTGTGTTTGTGTTTCAAACTTTTACATTCAATGTCATTGATTTTGAATTGGCATAGTGCAAAGGTGGAAGAGTGGGAAAGGGGTTTAAGTTGTCAGAATGGGGGAAACGGAAGTGCTACGACAGCACAGGGTTGTGTTCTTGTTCTCTTTGGAGGTTGCCTCAAAGTATGCAAGGATAAATGAAATTTTTGTATTTTCTTTTCTTTTGTGTGTGCTGTTTGTTGTTGTGTTGTTGCTGTTGTTGTTGTTTTAACTGTTGTTGTTATTGTTTTCTTTTGTTAATATTGTTGTTTCCTGTTTTGTTTTTAGTATATATATATTTTTTTTTTATATTATATTTATGTTGGTTTTTGTATTTATTTCAAAATGCAAACTTTAAGTTAAATATTTTTAATATTAATTATTTCTTGTAATTTTTGGTTACTGATTCAGTTTAAGATTAATATTTTTGTATAAATCAAATTATTTGAGCATCCATATAAAAACGATTGTTCTGAATTAAAAGCGTGTGCCCCAGAGCGTTCAATGAGACAAACTCAATAACATTCAACTAGAATAAATTTAAGTATATTATGAATAAACATACAAAAACGAAAACAAAAAATTTCAATTATCAATGCAAATTGCAGTTTTGTTTTTTTTTTTTACATTTTTAAATAACTTTCTTTAGTTTTGTATTTAAATAAATTTGTATTTTTTTAATTATTATTCTTTTCTTTTTTTTTTTTTTTTGTATTGCACATGCAATGAAATTTGAGTTGATTGATTTCGAACTTTATGTTCAAATAAAATACAAAAATTTATTAAATGAAATATAGTATATAATATATAGCTTTTATACGTACCATGCCGGATGGCAGTGAATGCGACATGCCAAAAACACGCCCACCGCTGTTTGTAGATTGTCGATTGAAGAGACGAAAAGAAATGTCATATTAGCATTGTTATATAAATGAATATTTCAATTATATTGATAAACAACAAATATATTAAAGGAATATAATAATAAAGCGCAATTTACTTTTGGTTTTTTTTTTTCTTTTAAATGATCAAAGAAATGTTTGATGCATGAATGGAATTATCTTATAGCTCTAACTTAAGTGACTTAAAAGAGAGTTCCTAAATCTTACACATATAAAGCTAACAAATGACGCTGCTCGTTCTGTACAGTTGCCACAGCACACTGTTAGTTCACTGTTAACAGCTTAACAGCGTGCTGCTACAAACTAACTCAAAAGGCAGCTACAATTGTGGCTTTAAAATACATAAAGAGCTTAATTATTAATAGAGAAAAATGCCTCAACTGTGGAAGCATTGAAATCAATTCAATAAGAGACAAAGAAGAATGCAAACAATTTGCATTGGAAAAAAGCAGCAGACAACAACTTTTGAGGATTCTTCTCTCAATATACGAACAAGATTTTGGTCTTGTTAATATAGAAAAAATAATCCTTAATGCCTTTACAGGCATTGTGCTGTTGTTTCTGCGCAACGATAAAATGAGAAAAAAATAAAAAAAAAAAATATCACAAGCGATATATAACTTTATATTTTTTTTATTAACTTTAACTTTATCGCATTTTGACTTTGATTTGGAGCACCTAAAAAAAAATCACACTTGAAAAAAATATATGTATTTATTTTTTAAACATGCACTACAAAATAAATTTCAATTTTTATTTTTTGCACTGAAAAAAAATAAAATAAAAACCCTTTTAAAGAATTCACATTCGGACACGAAATTTTTAGTAATTTTTAGTAATCTTTTTTCATTATGCACTTGAACAAAAAATGATAAAAAAAATAATTTTTTATTGCATTTGTATATTACACATTAAAAAAAATTAGATGAGAGCAATTTTAAACCTTACAAACTTTTGTTTGAGCACTTGAAAAAAATAGACAAAAAAATATAGATTTCAATTTTCATACCACTGACAAAAATATTTGAAAGAAAAAAAGAAATCCTTTTGAGGATTATTCGGACACAGTATTTTTTTGTAAAAAATTTTGTAAGCACTTGAAAAAAAATTAAAAAAATATTGTTGCTATTTTTGAAAATAGCAACTTTATGTAATATTTCCCGCGTTGATAGTCGAAACTATATAATTGCTGTTGTTGTAGCTCTGTATGTGTGTTGATTGCAGTGTAATTTAATGTCTAGTTTACCTTAAGAATGCATGTATATAAATATTATATATTTATTTTCTTTTGCTTCTTTTTATTATTTTGTTTTATTTGTTATTATTATTATTTTGTTTTTTAAAGTCTAGTTATGGGTAAATGTCATAGTCTTTACTTACAGCAGTTGACGGCGTCTTCGTTTAAGGAACATTTTGTTGTATCGTCACAGATATATCACCAGTATTTTTTTCAAAAAAAAAAAATCCAAAAAATACCCACACTACATACTATCTAAAAGTCTGTATCTCTCGGTTTCGTTGCTGAGATCGCTTGATAATGCTGCTTGGCTGTGGAAAAAGATGATGATGTCTACGCAATTAAATTAACTGATAATACAAGTTGGAATATCAGCAGGAATATCGAAAAATGTATCGATATTTTTTTTGTTTGGTTGTGTGTGTGGATGGATTGGCAGGGTTGGTGTGTATAAGTGTTGTTTTGTTCGATAAATTGTGTTTATTATAACGAGCATTTAATTTGTTTCGTTTTGCTTATTAAAATGTAAAAAAAAAAGCACAGGAAAAAAAACAACAAAAAATATTCTAAATATTGCCATAAAATTGATGGCATGGTCACACTGTGTCAGTCTGTTATTGATTGCTGCTGCTGTTGTTGTTATCCGATGTTGCTGCTGCTGCTGCTGTTGATTGTTGATTGTTGATATTAGATTGGTGATTGTTGATTTTGCTGCTGCTGCTGTTGCTGCTGATTGTTGTTGTATGCTGAAGCGGCTCAAGGCCTTGATTGGATGTTTTCATTTAAAGATATTTAACGCTGCTGCTGCTGCTATTGCTGCTGCTCTTCTAAATAATATAGAGGGAGCTGAGCGGGCAATTGAAAGCAGAGCTTTATAGTGAGAAAGAGACAGAGTATCTAATATAGGCAAAAATTCGTCAGGTATGCATTGACATATATGGAGACGTTGTTTCGTTGTTTAGACTTTGTGTATGTGTAGGTGTGCTTGTGTGTTTGTTTGTGTGTACGACTACAACAACAACTGTTGATGATGCTTGGCTTTTGCTGCTTACAAATAACTAATAACTGTTTAATATACATACATACATATATAACTTAAGGCTAGCATTGCAAACTGCTCTACTTTTACAAAATGGCGGCCCCGGCTTAGCATATGTCAAGGTCCTGACACAATTTTTGAGCACAGCGCACGTGACGGACGCGCTCTCTTTAATATACGCTTGCTCTCTCTTTACTCGTCATTCACACGCAATCGGTTTGTTTACATACGAAAAGCAAGCGCCGCAAATAAATTGCAATAAATTTTAACTAATTTTTTAAATAATTTATATAAAATTGACAGCTTTAAAAGCAGTCAGAATTTATTCTATTTTTTTGGCACTCATCAGACCACCCTCTGGGTGTGCATTGCTGCAAATTGCATTTGCATTTTAAATCATTAGGCCGAAAGGCCAAAGAGGCATCATAAACAAAAGGCTTTGACAGAGGCGCCGCCAAGTCTTGGCTGGGATACTTGGCCCAGTTGGCACAACAAGTCAAGGATAAAAGCTGCCCAAAAGGGGCAGGGAACTGAAGTTGTAGATAATGGGTCAGCACAGCTCACAGCAAAAAAAAGAAAACTCACAAAAAAAAAACATTGAAACAGTCAAAAAAAATATTCCGTTCTAAACTTATTTATTCAGAGAGCTTACGAGCTAGGCGATTGAGTGTGAAAATGCGAGTGAATGGAATTCTTTTGAGTTGTGAGTGAAATCTTTGAAATGAAGAGCAAAAGCAAACTTAAAAAAAATAGAGAGTAAAGAAAAAACGCAAAGCAATACAATTTTTATATAGAAACATAAATAATATGTAGTGTTTTTTAAATTGTTTGCTTTTGCTTTGTTTTAAACATTTACCGGTACATTGTGAGACTGTTTAGGTTGCACAATCCGCACGAAAACGTTGTTAGGCCGTTACTTTAATCCGTAAGAGAGAGAAAGATAGATATTCTCGAGGCTGGTTGTGAACCAATTAGGATCGTTATGGATCGTAATAGGTTAGAGGCAGCAGTGTGGATCGGTCGCTTACATGACGACGCGTATTGCTTTGGTTTTGATTGCTTATTTTTTTGTTTTTGTTTTGTTTGATTTGGTAATTGATTAAATGCAGTGTTACAGTTTACAGAGTTACGTGAGAGTGGAAGAGCTTGCGTTACGTTGAATTGCCTTACGTTACGTTACGTTACGTTAAGTTACGTTTTTATGGTTATTATTAATTTTAAACATTCATATATTTATCACATTTAAACTGCAAGACACACTGCGAACAAAACGCGTCGCGTTACGTTACGTTACGTTGCCGCTTACGTTACATGGCGTTACACAGTTACGAAAGCGGAGGCGCTGCAGAGAATTTTGTGTGTATATTAAATAACATATATTGTATATATATATATATATATGCATATAGTATTATATAATATATATATATATAATTTATGTAAAAATGCAATGTGAATGTTAAGAAGAAAAAAAAAGCTTGTAACGCAAAACGTAACTGTGAATGATTGAGCGCGAAAACTACAGCTACAAAAAAGAGAGAGAGAGCTCACGCATAAATAACTCTCAAATGAGCGTAAAATTGTGTAAACATGAGAGCTTAAATAAAAAACATACAAAAAAAATACTATCGAAGGATTATGTCGGATGTAATTGTATACTGTATTTGTATATTAATTTGATAACCTGCCCTTAAATAGTTGTTTTTGACTGTTTTCTTTTTCTTTAATTATTTTTTTTTTTTTTTGCTGTGTGCAACGCTATTTTTCTTAGCTATTTTATGCTTACTTTTAGTTACTTTTACTTTCTTAATTGTACAATCTAGTACATTTAGATTTAATATTATATATTGCTGTTGTTGTTTTATTGATGCAGCTATTGTTGTTGTTGTTGTTGTCGTAGCACTCAAGAATCCATTGTTTCAATATTCTGCTGCATTCGCAAAATGACAAACAAGTTTTGTAGTACTATGGAAAAAAATACTAACAAAAAAAATCAACTAAATAATGTTCGTATGTGTGTGTGTGTGTAGGGTTGGGTTTGGTTTGGTTGATGAGGTTTTTTCAGATAGATAGATGGATAGATAGGTAGCCTTAGTTCAGTTCGGTTTTGTTTTGTTTCGATTTTGTAGTGTATTTTGTCTGGTTACTTAGTTGCTTTCAAGTGCAAGCAACAAAAAAATGCAAATCGATAACAGGAAATGTATTTTTTTTATATTCTTTTTCCATATTTTCAATCATTTTAATGCCACCATTGTCTCATACAGTATATACCAATGCATACAGCGAAGAGTTGCAATTTCAATTATCGAACCTAGCAAAAAAAATATGTAGATTTTTCTCGATTCTACGCTCTAAAAACAGCTGCAAAGTATGCAACAAAAAAAAGGTTTTTACTGGGAGGCAAAAAAAAACAAAAAAAAATTATTGGTGAAGCTCGTTTCTTTGGCTAGAAGAAAAACTTGCACGTTAGTTTCGGTTGTGTGTGTGTGTGTGGGGGTATGTGTGTGTAGGTGTACGGGTGTTGGGATATTCAGGATTTGAGCTTTTTTTTTTGTTGTCTATAGGGTTTTCTTTAATTTTTAATTTTTGTTTTTTTTTTTTGTTTTTGTAGTATGCTTGAGATGAAGAAACTAAAGTCAAAATTTACCTCGACTTGTTGTAACCGTATGGAGGATAACCACCGTTATTATTGTTACTACCCGGATTATTGTTGCCGTACATATCCTGAGAGTGTGTGTGCACGAGTATTTTATACAAAATACTCTCAGTGCCCTTTGCGAATGAGGAAAATTAGTTGCGTTGTTTAAGAGGATTCTTCTCCTCTCTCTCTTTGCCTGCTTGCTCACTTCTTCTTTACGTGATATCTTCTTCTTATGTATTCTCTCGCTCACTCTATCTCTTCTTTTGAGCTCACTTTCTTCCTAGTTGTATTTGGCGCTCAGCGCTCTCAGCTGCCAGCTGCTGTTATTTATGTCTGTGTATTTGTTGGAGAGATGTTTGCAAGTGTGAGTAGTGTGAGTAAGAGTGAGTATATGTATGTATGTGTGTATGTTCCTGGCGAGAGCAAAGAAGCTCTCGTTCCGTTATTCAAACGGTAATATTTGCGTTTGGTTTTGCTTTTTTCTTTCGATTTCTTTCTGTTTTTTCTTCTCTTTTGTATTTATTCTTCTTGTTCCTTTCTTAGTTGTTAGCCACAGTATCGTAATCAATTTGTCTTTTCTTCTAAAGGTGTTAGTATCAAATATATTTAGGGGGGCAGGCTCTCTTCTCTTGTTGTTGTTGTTGTTCTTGTTGTTGCTCTTCTTTGTGGCTGTTGTTCTTGGCGCGCTCAGCTGTGTTGTTGTTACTAAGATTGTTGTAGTTGTAGTTGTAGTTGTAGTTGGGGGGGTGAGAGGTGAGAAATTGGTAAGGAAATTAACATTATGATAAAAAAGAGAACGTGAATTGCGCGCGATTCTTAATTATGTGTTTGTATGCGTGTCTCCTGTATCTATGTGTGTGTGTGTGTGCGTGGGTGTATATGTATTTGTGTAGCTAAAACTAATTCTAAATAAAAATTATATATATTTACAAAAAAATGTATAAATAAACGGTTTAAACAACAAGCATATTACGCAGTGTGTGTGTGTATGTGTGTGTGCATTGAGAGTAGCAACCAGAGTTGTCAACATGTTTCAGAAAAAAAGAGCCAACGATGTCAACATAGCGAAAAATACGATCAGAGTTGTCAGCCCAGAGAAATGCTAACAATAAATTCAATATAAAAGTGCAACAGCGAACAAAGTTGTCAATCGAGCGAAAATATTATTTAAAAAAAATATAAATATATAATAATTAAAAAAAAATCAAACAAATTGCGCTTCAATAATTATATTGACTAAAAGTAGTAGAAAAAACATAAAACAATACCTTGCAATTTTAAAATTATAATAGGACGACATGGTCGTCGAGGGTGTCACAACATCATAATCGAAATCCATTTTCAAATATAATATATATAATATTTATAAATATCACAAAACTGAATAAATTGTTGAACACAAGACAAGCAAATAATCACAATGACACAAGTTAGACTTGACACGAGTAAAACTCAACTGAAGTCACACGACTCCTGCTCAAGCTATTTAAAGGTTCTACAAAAGGATATATATGGTCACCCAGTGGGCGGAGGGCGATCTACCTGCTGCCTATGCCGGGGATCAAGGATCATGGGCGCAAGGTGCGCGTGCCAGACGCGTGCTATACCTGAGGTCAGTGTGGGAGAGAGAGGGTAGACAACCCACCCACCCGAGTTACCAGGAAGTGTGCCGGTCTAAGTCTATAAGGCGGACTTTTCATCTTTTTGGCCGGCTGCATTTTTATAGAGGCGCACAGGCAGATGTTTTGTCTTCTCGGAAGCTTGGCTAGCTGGTGGAAAGGTGGAACATCATTACAAGCTGATTACTTGGAAGCAAGCTGCAATTTGAGACAAATGCTGGAATCTATGGAAAAACGACTTTAACTAGAAACTAATTAAATCCAAATCTATTTGCATATATGCACATTGCCTAAATAGGATAATTAACTGTCATTTATAATAACTAATAATATAGATTTTTTGCTAACTGGCAAAATTGGTATGATTCCTTTTAACAACTAACACTTTTTAAAAAATTCAACATTTTTTAAATGTAAAAAAAGGTAATTCTAGAAGTGGAAAAGAGTTGTAATAAAGGTTACTGAAGAAACTTGCTTGGCTAGCCAGGAAAAAAAAAAGTTACTTTTCATTTTAATTTTTTTCACAGACTCCCTTAAAAAAAGGTACTAAACTAAATGTATCGAACGTGTAGGACTATTTTTAATAAATAATAATAACCCTTTTTTTAAATAAATCACATTGGCCTGATTAAATTAAGCCAAGAATTCACAGATATTATTTTGGAAAAATCAATTTTTTACATCTAATATTTAATATGTTTATATAAAGATAACAATTTAACCCCCTTTCCTGGGTTTAAAGCTGGACCCTCGCATAATTACAATCAAATCGAAAATTATACAGCTTAAAACATATATATTCTCGTATGAGATTTATTAAAATTTTCTGAAAAAGAAAATGCAGCTGCCCTTCGTCCAAAGAGCAGATGATGTGTCAAAATTGAGCTCATCTACTCATCAGCTGAAGTAGGTGTAAAATTTGTCCACCCCATGGACAAATTACCAAGAAATTTGGCAAAAAGGTGCAACATAAAATATTTAAGACATTTCAAGAAACAGAATTACAAGGAACAAAACTATATAAGCGAATAAAAGAAATCAAAATTAAATAGTTTTAATATAATTTTAATATAATATAATTTTAAGCGAATAAATGAAATCACAATTTAATATAGAAATTTTAAACAAATGGTAATTATAACAATATAGAAAAATAAGACTATCTTTGACGATATTTTTTCTAATTTTATCACGAAATCTGTAATGCATAGAAGGAGACGTCTCCGACACCATAAAGTATATATGTTCTTGGTCAGAACGACAACTGAGTCGATATAGCCATGTCCGTCTGTCCGTCTGTTTCCATGCAAAGTTTTTAGTTTTATCTTTGAGATATCTTGATAAAACTCGGCAAAGATGAAGCTTTATAAGGTATGTAGCTTGTATGTCAAAATCAGCCCGATCGGAAAACTATATCATATAACTATAGAGGAAAAATCGAAGACACTTAATTTTCATAAAAAGTGTTTGTATCAATAACTTTTTTGTTTATCAAGATATCGAAGCCAAACTTGACATGTCGATGCAAATTTATGATTTCTACAATCATACCAAGTTTGATATATATATTGAACCACTATATCATATAGTTGCCATAGGAACAATCGGCCGAAAAGTGCTCTTTTGAAAAACTTTGTTTTTATGATATCAAATCCAAAGTTGGCCTGTAAAATTTTCTTAGTAGATCATTACAAAGGTATATAGCTTCGGTGTGCCGAAGATAGCCGTTTCTTTCTCGTTTTTTGTTGCAGGAAGCACATATCAAAATCAGTCGGAACACTGTATAATATAGCTGCCGTATTTTCGCTAATCAGCTATCTTATGAATTAAAAACAATTTTAAGTGAAATTCCGAATAATAAATAAAAATTGTGCTAAATTACAAGATTCACTAGAACATAACAATAATTAATTAAATAAAGCATTTAAAATCTATTTCTCACGATAAAAGAAAGCTCGCACAGCTTATCCAGCTCAAAATGCATTTATGTAGATGGAAACGGTAGAAACAAGAGATGAAAAAACCGGCACAAGTCCTTCAAGTGCTTTAAAGGAGCTTCTAAAGTTGTACACAGGGCGCAGGGCAAATTGCATTTAGAACGAGTGGAATGAAGGGTACAAAAAAGCTACACTAAAAAGAAAAAAACAAAAACAAAAACGTGGACACAGTTAAGCTGAAAATGAGGACAGGGCGTCCACTTAAATACACCCCAGCACTTCCCCCCGCACAACGAAAACTCAAACGCAGTAGCTGGACGTACACTAAATGCTGCGTAGCTGCGTGACCGTACCTAGTGAGGGGAGGAGTGGAGGCGGGGATGAGGTGAGTTTGTGACTATGTTTGTTGATGGAGGTTGCGGGGGTTGCAAAACGAAGCTAGGCTATGTACGAATAAGCAGCAAGTGCTGCTGTGCGTGTGTGTGTGTGTGCGCAGCTTGAACAAAAAACACACACACATACTAGATATAACGGCAGCATTTGCCCAAAAAATAATACATACATACGTATGTATGTATACATATATAAGAGCTCAACGAGTACATAGCGAAATAGGCGGAAATGAAGAAAGAAAGAAAAAAAAAAAGGTACAAGAACAATTTGGAGAGATGGCAACCCCATAGCAGCAACAGTCGCGGAGGGGTTGTGGGTGGCTGCTCGAAGAACAGGGAATAAACGAAGAATACTCAAGAGGTGTAAGTCGCAGCAAGAGTATATAAAATTTGTATATATACAAAACAAGCTGTAGTATGGTGAAAGCAAACGGCGAGTAAGCCGAGCATGGTCAGAAAAGAAAGTCACACGCTTTCAGCACGTACACCATGAAGAGAGCAAATGTCAAGAAAGAGCCGCAATATAAAGATCTTCGACTAGAAAATGGCAAAATCAAAAACCAACAACAAAGCTAGCCCAAATGCAATTCGACATGTGTGTGTGTGTTGTATGTGCAGCTGATAACAGTTAATCAGAGCCGGCTATAAAGAGAGAGAGCGATATGAAGAGTGTGTATGTTTTGTGATTCTCTGTCACTGCAAAAGTTGCATAATGAAAAAACAAAAACAAAACATTACATTTTACATAATAATGGTAACGGATCGTTTTGTGTGCGTGTACACGAAAATATAAACACAATTTCTCAAGCTTATGCATACAATATAATTTGCCGTTACAATGATTTGTTATGAATACTTGAACTGAAAAAATCTAAATAAATTAGCATAACTGAGCTCTCTAAGAAAATGCTGCTCGTTTTTTTTTCTATGATTATTCGTAACTAGTGCAGCATTCAAACAAAACTGAATGAAAACCCCAAAGCGGCGTTGCCAGACATAACAGAGAAATAAGCGATCAACATCGTGAGAGAAAGAGAGAGAGCGAGACAGAGGAAGATGACGGAGAATGACAAGGTCGGCAAAATTCCAGCTGATCGTTTAGTCATCGTTTGTTATTTGATTTTATTGTATACCGAAATTTAAACATACAAACATGTATTTAAAGTTATTTATAAGTATAACAACAAAATATTGTTGCACTTGCAACTGTCCAAATATGTGTCTAAATCCGAAATGCTAACAACGAGTAAAATGGCAAAAACAAAGACAAGTAAATATGTATATAAATATGTGAAGTACATATATGTACGTAATTAACGAGCGTTGATCGTTGCTCTTTGAGGGGAATGGCCGTTGAAGGAAGTGGAGCCCAAAAAAAGAGAGCCAGACGAAATGAAAAGCAACGGAGAGATGTAAGCATTGGAAAGAGAAACAACAGCAATGCGGCGGCAGCTGTGACAATCGAAGTCGCTGCCTCCTCCCTCTCTCTCTCTTCGGCGGCAGCTGCATGGAAAACGAACGGGAACGGGAACGTCAAACGGGAGAGTGCGCAGCTTGCAAGCCAATTGTGCGATTAACTGTAAACGACGTTATAAATATGCATACATATATGTTTGCACCTTTTCTTCAATGGAACTACGGCCATAAAATTGAAACAAATCCACGTAATTAAAGCGGGCGCGCGTGTGCCGGCTAATATTGTTTGTATTACTGCAGCGTGCCAAATTTTATGATGCACGCGAATCATTTTTGGTCTAGGTAGAAAGTAAAAGACAAGAAATGAGAGAAGGTCGCAGTTGAGATACGAGCACAGCAAAGAGAAGTTGTTTCGTTAGCTTAGTGCTCTTAAAAATTCGTTTTAATTGTTGTTGCATTTTATTTTAATTTTGTTAAATGTACATAATACATACATACATATGTTGTATTTTGATTTATTATCTTATCGAAAAAAGACAAAAGGAAAAATCAAAACACATTCGCTAGAGACGATAACAGCTGGTAAATTGTAAGCAACAGTCACATGCGAAAATATTGATACCACCGCATCTAAATACACTGCGCTATATTATTTTCAATATTTGCTTAAGTTACAATTTTAATTTTTTTTTTTTTTTTCGTTGCAAAATTAAAGTTTTATTCGATTTATACTTGTCATGATTCTTTTTTGTGCTCTAGTGAAATATCAACAGATATATCAAGAAAGTAGACCTATGCAAAAATAAATTCGTAGCAATATTAAAAACCGGAAACGAGTGAACAGGACATGGTTAAATAGTTAGGTAGACAAATAAAGAAGACACAAATGTGACATGCACCCATTTTTTTTTGCAGTTTGCATTTGTATGCAGAGGAAAATATGTACATACAAACATACACACCCAGGTATATGAAGACGCGCTGAGCTGATCGGGCACCTTTTTTTGAACGCGACTGTAGGCAAGCTTGTTGTTGTTCGATTTTGCTGCAGCTTGCAAGTGTTCGTTATTCCCTTTCCCCTATCCGTTGTTCTCGTTTATGTTTCTGTTTCGTACCAAAAGCAAAATGGTAGTTTATGTATAAGACGAACAAGCCAAAAACAACAGACGGCAACTCAATTTTTACTCACGTTGCGAACAGAATGAATTCGAACGAGAACGAACCGCAAGTACTTGCATATGTACATATATGTATGTACGTGTGTTTAAAATGTTGTGCTATATGTTTTGGTAACTTACTGTAATATGCTTGCTGTTTAACGCTTGTTTTATGATTATTATTGTTATTGTTGTTTGTTGCTGTTGCCAAAGTTGAAAACACTAGTTTATTGGTAACGGGAAATAAATACAAAATCACCAACATGGTTTGGAGCAACAAAAAAAAGAAGAAAAAAAATAAAACAAACTGCGAAGTCTCGTACTATGTTGATGGCTTGACAACGAGGGGGTGGCGGCGAGAGATTAGCAGAGCCAGCAGCGCATATACACATGTATACAGACGGCATACACATACACATACACAACGCATACAAACAGCACAAACGCGCTTTGCTCACTCACACGCATTCGTCATCGGCGGTAACAGCGAGTGGCGGCCTTACTGAACGAGGACGTTGTGAATGTGTCTGTTTGTATATATATGAATGTGTGTTTGTGTAAGTACGCGCGTACGCTTTCAGCGGCTCGTTGCCATTTTGCTTAGGTGCTGCTCTTCTGCTGTTTATGTTAGCTACAGTGCACTGCAATCGTATGCAGACCAATTTTATTTGTTACATTATTACATATTGAATTTATTATTCTAATTAACTCGAAAAAGTACAGGCGAAACATTTGTTTTTAGCTATTAGAAATTTAAAATACGGTGTATACTTTTTGTACACACTGTAAGGTTATTTTGTTTTGCATGTGTATGTATACAAATACATACATACATTCATATATACGTATGTATATGCTGTTTTATTGTAAACACTAGCGTCAGCATTACCGTTTTCGTTGCACTTTATATTTTTTTAATTCGCATTTCCAGTTCGTTTTATTATTACACCAACAAACAACAACGGAGCAAAGGAAAAAAATAAAATAAAACGAAAAAATAATACAGCGAGTAACTGCTACAGTTACTCTAAAATGCTGCCCTGCTGCTACTCGTTGCCTTCTCGCCGCACACACACTTACATACATACGTAGTAAATGATGTGTATGTAATATTTAAAAAAAAAATAAGTAAAATAAAATATAAAAAAAATTGAAGCTTTTTTGTAGTACTATATGGACATGCAAATATAACTACGCATGTATTTTGAATGATAAGATTTTTCAAAAACATTATTTATGTATGTGCAATATTTGTTTGCGTATATTTCACAATGTCTGCGTGTTTTCTTTTCTCATTTTCTCTTTTCGTCGATTCATTTTTTCAGCTTTTTTATATACACTTCACGTCACGCTAAAACCCATTGTGGGCCCTAGTACATATACACATACACACATACACACGATATGTATGTATATCCACACGCATGTGTCTGCATACGTGTGTATGTATATTATATTGTTATTTGGCAGGCTTTCATCTTTAATTTCACGTGAATAACGTCTTTGTTAGCTTCTCGATTAAACGCATACGATAAATATTGCATTGTGTATTTTGTTGCAAAAAAAATTAAAACAGTACAAGTGAAAAAAAATTTACCAGAAAAAAATGCACTGCGCGCGGCGCTACAAATTTCCTTCACAGTTCACAGCCGACAAAATGATACTGAAAGCGTGACCGACTCGAGCAGGGGCAGAAAAACACAACAATTCATACAGCCAAACTAGCTGAAAAAAAGCCGGCCACACTTACAAAATTTATGCTCAAAAGATAATGTAAACGATTACTACATACCCGATAAAACAGAAAATTTAATATATTTTATGTATTGATCGTACTGATAAATTAGAGACTGCTTAACTTTAAAAATTACCTCCGTCTTTATCAAATATTTATATCAATAGATGTGAATTATATATGAAACATGAGAGCTTTTTAAACAGGTTATTCATAGAATCTTCCACAAAACATAAAAAAAGAATTATTAAATAATGTCTTGTTGTATTTTCAATAAAAAAATAAAACAAATAATTTAATAATAATTAACTGATACATCCAAAAAAAAAGTTAGCTTTATTGTTGATGGTAACATTCTGTTGCAGCACTGTAGGACTCATGTTAACGCACTAAATTGCTGCCAGAACTTGAAATTATGAGCAAGTGGCAGCACTGATCTTATCCGCCAAACAACCGCAAGTAAAAGAAAGCATCACTTACTAAAACATATTCTTAAATGAAGATCTCAATTTTTGTTTTACAATATGGTATACATAAAATATGTTTATGTGGTGGGTGGTGTAAGAGCCTATTAATAAATAGAATGTGAAAATCATGCGTGCGATGCCAGACTGTTAAAATCTTAACTGACATTACCTTTGATTAGCTTTGACATTATCTTTGTTTAAATGTTTAAATTATGCCCTAAATGAACAGCAGTACAAAACAAATGTAAGTCATATAGTAGATGAGAAAAGTTCTAACAGCCCGTTGAGGTTCTGTATAGCTCCGGTTAACGCCATGTTAAAAAGCATACGAGTGCTGCCAGATGGCAACACAGAAACCAACGCGTTGCCACTATGGTTCAACAGCGGCCCGCCTTGGACAAAGTTGAAAAGGCGTAATTTTTGAAAAGTGAATATTATTTTTACTTTAATCGACAGCTTAAGCCTATAAATAAATGTAGCCAAAATATTATTAAGAAATATTTCCAAATATAAATTTTACAGCCTCTCAAACTTTGTCAATTTTTAGCACACCGACTTATTTAATAATTTTAGATTATTTTCGAAGTTTTGCTTAACTTCGGTATTAAAAGCATTTAGAAATTAGTTTGGCGTACTAATTGACATTTAACAGTATATAGCAAATAAAAATTCGTCTATTTTAAGCAATTGCTCTTGGCGCAAGAACTTATTTTGTACCATTTTTTGTAACTGACTTGTAAAAATTTCGCTAAAAATATTTAAAAAGTTTAGTAAATATGTACTAAGGTGTGTGATATTTTGCATGGTATCGAAGTAATATATCATATACTATATATGTATTCTACCTAAAAATCAGCTTCCTATCTTAAATAATATGCCTTGCAGGTGCCAAATACTAATTTTTGACCTATATCTACATATATCCCATATTTTCGGTGTTACTTAATTTTCAATGGAGAAACCTTGAACAAGACAAACACCTCAACAAAATCTTGAAGAATTTGCTACGCTTGCAAAGCTCAAATCTTTTGAAATCGAAATAATCTGATATCCTCATTGGTTAATAATACTTAAAACTTGCGTTTATTTCGTATGTCTACAAATTTTGAGTACATTACGACTAAGCTTATATTGTAGGTGATACGACTAAAAAATAAAAGTTGAGTTCCGTTTATAAATACGACTACATTTTGTATCAGTACGTAGGCGTTATATATACGAGTATTAAAAAAAAACTATTCTGCATATTTATAATATATAAATGTAATATATATATATATATATACATGTATATATATATATATATATATGTATCTATAGATAATGAACAAAAAATAAAACATTAAAAAATATACATTATAGTAGAAATTACATAGCAGTCCAAAATCCGATTTTTTTTTAGTAGCTAGATAGCAAAAACCGATAAAGCTATTAAAATTTTTACAAAATTGTGTTTTTCCTCGATTTCTTTGTATGTGGTTTATGTGGTATGTATGAATGTATGTGTGTGTGTGTGTGTGTGCATTGGGGGGGCGAGGGTCATACATTAACATAACGCTACAAGTCTTTTGAGTGGTTGAGGAGGCGGAGGGTGCTGTTGGTACGCGCATATATTTTTTCTGTTTTTTTCCATTGTTTTATGAGTTTTTCTGTTTTTTTTTTTTGGAATCGCAGCATAATTTTTGTTTTTTGTTGTAGTTTTCTATGATTGTTATTAATTCATATTGCGATTACGATTACCCCCGCCGCGATTTCGAATGTTGCCGCCGCCACCAAAATGGCGACCCTGGTTGCCGCCATTGCCATTATTACCGGGAAAGTTCTTAAATGGCGGACCGCCGCCATTAAAGCCCATATTCATGTTATTCATATTGTTCATGTTATTCATGTTCATGTTATTCATGTGCATGTTATTCATGTTCATGTTATTCATATTCATGTTATTCATATTATTCATGTTATTCAAATTGTTTAAATTGTTACCGCCAGCAAATGGATTATTAAATGGATTATTGTTCATAACACCCATAACATTGACATTTGTGGGTATACCCATCATGCCACCACCGGGACGCTGAGGTGGCGGCTGATTAAACGGTGGCAGGCCCATGCCCATGGGCATCATGCGACCCACACTTGGCGGCGGCTGCCGCAGCAATTGGACCAAATTTGGCGGCGGCTGTGACATATTTGGCAGCATTGGTGGCATATTGGTAGCCACCGATCCGACATTCTGTGGCGGCTCCTCGGGCAGGTGAACAACCAGGCCATTGTCATCGATATACATGTGCAGCTTGGCAAAGATCTGTTGCAGCGTCTGATTGTTGACTATAAAGTTAACATCAAAGATCTTATTCGAGCCCTCCACTTGATGGAACTTCTTCAGCTCGGTAAACACCAATGCCAGCTGTTGATTGACCATTATTTTATTATTGCTGCCCAGATTCTTGTACCAGTTGGAGCCCTGCATTAGATTACGTATTTCCAGTATCTGGCGACCGCTATCATTGACAACGGCAGCAGCGCTACTAAATGAACTGCTGCTGCTGTTGCTGTTGTTGGAAGTAGTTAAATGCGCACGACGTGGATCGCGACGCGGATCTGTACGACGCGGATCTGTTGCTCCAACTGCACCTGCACCTGCAGTCTCTGGTACGGCAGCAGCAACTGCAGCAGCAGTAGCAGTAGCCGTAGTCGTAGCCGTAGCGCCACCAATTGATGGCGGTGGTGAACTGGGCGTTGAATCATGAATCAGTGCATCTGGTGATGATATATAATTGCTTGACTTGCGCTCTAAACGCTCCGTAGTATAAGCGCTAACGCTGCCTGGACTGGAACTTAAACCGGAACTGGAACTATAACCAGCGGCCGTATCATCGGGCAAATCAGGCAGGCCGAGTATGCGACGCAGTCGTGGATCACGTAAATCCCGCTGATCCTTGTGTGTGGCGCTCAGACGCAACTGGGCATAGCATGGTGTCTCGATGAGCACCTCATCCATGTGCCATCGGATTGGTATGTGTGAAAATATGGCCGCATCGATTTCAGTGGCGGGCAAATAATGTTTCATTGGCTCAAATGGCAAACGCATATCAACATCGCGATCACGTTCATGTTTTGAGTCACTGGACGCCAGTGCATCCTCCAGCGCTGCCTTAGTGGGATTAAAATCATACATGGAGGTGCGAGCATACATAGAAGGCGTCTCATGCGCTGGCAATTCGTGTGGGCCAGACAATGGCTGATCCAGTTCGCCACCAAGACCTAGTTGGGGTGATTGTGAGCCCGGTTCAGGTGTGGGTGTTGGTGTGAGCGAACGTGAATTGGAATTCGAGTAGTTTATAGTATAATTGTGACGATCATTGCTATCATCCCCATCCGCATCGCCGCTGTGCGCCTTAAATGGATTGCGTATAATATCACGATAGAAGGCGGCACGTGTCTGCGGATCCTTTTTGTCCTCAAAGATAAACTGATTGAGCAAGCCGACACCGGACGATTCATCGCCAGCGGATTTGCTTGCTGATCCTGGTGGCGTTGTTGTATCAGCGGATTTCTCAGTCATTGTTGCCGTCTCGGTCGCCTTAGACGTTGGTGTATTTATTGAGTTTAAGGCGATTGTGGCAGCTAATGATGGCTGCTGGGCGAGCATGTTGCTCATAAAGGTGGGCAAATCGAAGACAGATGGCAATGGTGGTGCATCCTCATCATCATCTTGATTCATTAAATTATCTGACTTATTCACTGGGTGGGCCGTTGATTTATCTTCCTCATCCTTGGAACGTTTGGTTTTCTTTGATTTGCCGGCATCTGTTTCCGAGTCCTCATCGTCCTCATCATCGTTGCCATCATCGATAACCAGCTGCTCCTCATCCTCCTCTTGATCATCGTCGACTATAAAATTTGTAAATAAATTTAAACATTATTAAAAACATATCAAATTTTTGGAATATCCTATTTTAAATTATACAGCAATAATATAAGTTTTTCGAGGTATTTTTTTAACCAAAAGCTTGCAAGTTTTAAGATGTATAATAAGTTAGATATATCAGATATGAACGATTAAGCTGATTTTCATTTATTTTAATTTTTCTTAAGCTATTAAGTTTTTTGTATGCCAAGAGTCTAGAAACTGTTTATTAAAGGAAATGTTTATATTTTTTAACACCCCACTGTTAAAAAAAAACATGTTAAAAAAATGTTAAAAATTCAATGTTAAAGCAATGTTAATAATTCAGATTATCTCATTAATTATCTTGGATTTATAAAACAAGAATGAACAGCCTTGAAAAAATTCAATTGGTTTGCAAATTGCCAGCTATGAAATATAGTTGTTATTAAAAAAAATGTTAATATATTTTAACAGCACACTGTTAAAAAGATACATGTTAAAATTGCAATGTTAATAATTAAGATTATCATTGATTATCTTTGATTTATAAAACAGTTTATGAACCAGTTAAAATCGGCTTCCCGAAACTATACAGCCTAAAAGGTTATATTTTTTCGCAAATTGGAAGCTATATAATATTGTTATTCGATATGAGATCTGATTGTGTGAAACATAATGAAAGTTCAATAGTTCAGACTGATGAATTTGATTAAATTATAAAAATAAAAAAAACAATAAAAGTATTCACAGATTGTTTCTATCGACAGCTTTATGATATAGTGATTCGATTGGTTGAATCAAAAAATATCATGTACAACTTTATGAAATAAAAGACTACACAAATATGATTCTAACAGAATAGTCTACAAATACCCTTCATACATTTATTCATTTATGATTTTTACACTTTTCTTGAACTAAACTATAAATATTAGAATTTCAATATATAAAACAAAAATAAGAATTTTATTTTAAGTAATAAATACTAAAATTCAAAATAATCGTTATTAAATGAGTTTTATATTTTTTAACTCAAAATATAAAACTCAAAAGTTTTTTACGATTATTTTGTAGCTAAATATGCTAATATTTAGTCTCAATAGTCTCAAAAATTAAAAAAAAAAAAATCTTCATAGAGAAAGAACATTCAACAAGATACAAATACTATATTGACACTATATAAATAAAATTCTAAAATGTCTGTCGACAATCAACACTTACGAGGATCACTGACATGTGCATCCTTCAGATACTGGGTATAATCGACCATAATGAAGCCGTTGTTGCTGTTGCTATTGCTATTTGAGCTAACAATTCCACTAATATTGCTCACATCCTGTTCGAGCTTCGGGCGAGACCTTAAATAGAAAGTTGAAATGCATTAGAATAATGAAAACAATGTGCAAATGTCAAATTACTTACTTGACTATTGAATCTGGCATCTGATTTAGCTTGGACACTTCAGCCATGCGCTGGATTTCACCAATTTCGGGCAGGGTGAGGCCAGCCTCTGTCAGTTGGCCAAAGGGCACCTGCATCATTTGTTCCAGATTGCTAATGCCCAATTTATTCAGTTTGGCCATGTGCTCAGTGCTTAGCACTTGCTTCAAATTGACCAGATCCAAATGTGCAGGCAATGGCTTAGCAGCTGGAGTTGCAACTGCAGCTGGAGTTGCTGTAACATTTTTGGCGGGTGTTGCAACAGTTTCATTGGTTGAGGCTGCTGCTGCTGCTGATGATGATGAGCTTTTGTTGCCTGCCGTCTTCTCAGCCCAACGGGATTTGCGTTCCTTTTTGGGCTTGATATCATCGCCGTGTTGCAGACTCGGTGGCGGATTAATGACCATATCCAACAGCGATGGTATGGAATTGCCAGCATTAGATGCTGCTGCTGCTGCAGCAGCTGCCTGCTGTTGTTGTTGTAGTTGCTGTTGCTGTTGCAAATTGGCATTGACGGCTGCAATAGCTGCCGCTTGAGCGGCAACAGCAGCTGCCTTGGCCGCCGCATGCTGCTGCTCTTGAAGACGATTAATGCCAGCACTGGCCAACGTTGTCCAGCTATTGTCCAGCTTAAACTGTTCACACAATTGCTCGTGACGACGCGTCATTTGGCCGAGGGCAACATCGCGTGAAATGCGCTTAAAATCACCGAGTATCTCCTTGGGCGCCGTCTCCATGTGTTTAAGCAGAATGTTGCGCAATTGCTCGGAGAGCGGCTCACCATGATGGAATAGACAATTGTCGCCGGCATAACAATCCATGCCCAGATAATAGTATTTGCAGGGGAATTCCTTGTGCATGTAACTGCACTTGTCACGCTTGGCGCAACAATCTTTTAAATAGAATTTACACAATTCTAGTTTGCGGGGCTCACGTGGCTTGTCATCGTTAGAATCGCGGCGACCGCGTTTAATGCCGCCACCACCACCACCACCAGCGCCGCTGCCTCCCAAATCGTGACGTCTATCCATATCCCGGTCACGATCGCGACGTTTGCGACCGCTGCGCGATTCCTTTTCACGATCGCGTCGTTGGCGACGACGCTGCGATGAACCAACATTCTTGGCCAGCTCATCCTCCGAATACGAATCATAGCTGCTATAATTATCCGGCGTATCATAGGCACCCAGTTCGCCCATATCAGGCCAATCATTTGAGTACCGTACTGCCGCACCACTGCTCGAAGCTGTTGCACCAGTTGGCGGCGGGCTACCGCCTCGCACATTCATCATCTCATACTCATCCATATCCATTTCTTCGCTAGCGACTTCGTCCCCAATTTCATCCACTGAGTCGCGACGTGCACGTTTCTGTGAACAGAAAAAAAAAAATAGAATGTCAAATAAAAAATATTTTTGACAAGCAAAAAATACAGAGTGTGTCAGTGTGTGGGCTAACCTTTAAAATACAACTCTAACTAACAAATATATCCTACAGAAAAGTCATGGCCTACTACTCTAAAGTTCGGCCCAAAAAAATTTTATAGTTTTCTGTACATATTTTACGATAAATTACAGAGTTCCTCTTCCTTTTAGAGAATAGTTAATAGAACTAACTAAAACACAAGATTCTGTACAGTTTATAATTGTTGCCAGCATTATTTTCCATATTATAATTCATAAATTAGTTAAATAAATTAGCAGCGGGTAACAAGTGTTAAAAGCGTAATAATCGTAATCGTAATAATCGATTACAGTATTTAAATATAGACATTTTCACAGAAAGGTCCATTATTTGTCACGTAACGCCACACTTATTTTTTGCTTATATCTGTTTAATCGAAAAGTAAAAATGTTTTCATCTCTTTTACCAAACATAGTCCAGCTGAATTGCTACTCAGATATAAAAAAATATTATAAAAAATTATAAAAAAAAAAATTAAAAAATATAAGCAAAAATCAGGTGTGGCGTTACGTGACAATTGGTGGACCTTTCTGTGGAAATAGCCATATGCAATTTAATTGTATTGTATATCATTTTTTTTTTCCATTTTTGTGCTGATAATTTTTGGATACATATGTATAAAATCTATTAAATTGCTTAATGTTTTGCAATTAATTGCAATTATTAAACACTCGATACGATTAATTGCATGATAATTAAATCGATTAATGAGAGAATTAATCAAATAAATTTATGAACATTAAAAAAAATAATTTGAAGATGATTTTATCTGTGAAATTAATAAAGATTTGAAATCAAATAAAAATTGCAACAGTCATAAAAATTGTTCCTATTTTCTTTTTTGTTAAATATATAATATCGATACAATTTTGCCAAATATCGATATTTTTACAGTTTGAGACTAACGGTTTTCTTTTTGTTTTTTGTTTTTTTTTGTGACCTACCTGATGATCTTTATCTTTCTTTTGCTCACGTTCACGTTCCTTTTTGCGCTTGCGTCGACGGCTGCTGCGACTTGGCGCCTGTCCAGTATTTTGACTGCCATCGACAGCGGCAGCGCTGTCGCCGCCAGCTGTGGCTGCGCAGTCGGCATCATTATTATTATTTATTATTTTCGGCATCGGCGGCTCAATGCCGCTCTTCTTTAGTACTTTGGCAATGGCATTCTCAATGCTCACTGCATGATCATCTGTTAGTAAAAAAATTGGAGAAATATATATATATTAGTACATAATTTATGAGAAAAAAAGAAAAACCAAGTTAAAATGCTATAGTCGAATATACCCGACTTGTAGTACATCCTCTATGCAAACATACACATTAAAATGAAGCAGTGCAATTCAGAATTAATTCAAACTTAAGGCAGTGCTTATATTTCAAGCAGTTCAATGGCTATGCAAGCAGTGTGCGTCAGATATGAAGACTGCGCTGTTCTCAAAAATATGATCACTAATATATCATTATTAAACTTTATACGATCGCATATGTCTAAATTCTTTTGCACATTTAATGGGTATCATAGCATGTAATATTATTTGTATATTATTTACCTTCAAGTGGGCGTGGTTTTTTGGATTTACTGACACTGGGGGCAGCAGCAGCAGCAGCGGCAGCTGCGCCTGAACTGCTTATGGACGGCGATTCGTTGGTCAAGCCCAGGAAGACAACATCGTCGTCATGGTGTTGTTGTATTGGCGGCGCTGGCTTTTCAGCTAAACGTTCAACGCCCATAAATTGAACGTCATCATTGGAGCCGCCGGCAGCTGCGTTTGTTGCTGTTGTTGTATTTATTTGTTGCTGCTCAACAACATCCTCATCATCATCATCGATCTCACCATCCTCGAGATCTTCGGCTAGATTAATTACCGCCGTTTCGTTGGTCACAACGGATGACATAATGTGAAATTTGCTGCAAGAAATAAATAAAAACAGTTTTGGGGAATTTAGACAGGAATAAATCGCATAGGCATAAAAATCCAATGAACTGTTTACCACAGTGCGGCATAGATACATGTTGCGGGCGCAACATGTTGCCGCGTAGTGGGTGCGTGCATGGTAACATACAAACGCACATACATACACACATATACTTATATGCAAGTTTAAAGAACACAAAGCACTTTGTCAGAGCTCATTTGTAATTATAAAAATACAATGCATATAAAATGTACATATTTATATACACATACACAATTATATATGTACATATATTACACCCACAATATACATTTTCATTCACTTTGCACTTAACATAGCTCTGTTAAGCTCAACAGCAGAGCCCCAAAAATGTTAGTCAGCTACATTGTTTACATACTTGTTGCTTCGTTAAATCCTGAAAACAACCAAATACAATATACAAATAGTAATAGTACATACATACATATCTATTCAATGAATATTTAATTCAACTAATTAATTTCTTGTTTCAGTTTCAATTGCATTAGCAAAATGTTTATATGTGCGTGCGCTCAAGTTAACAGTTCTGTTAATTAAGGCCTTTACACGCTGTTATGCATGTCCAAGCGCTGTACATGTATGTACATACACACACACATGTACATACATATGAATACATGTGTATGTGGGTGTGTATACTACGACACTGCACATAAAAACACAACTTTTTTTCTTTAATTGCTTTTTGGAAAAAAACAGAAGAATAAAAGGTCAATTTACACATATACATACTACGTACATATGACAAGAAAAATTCTTAGGGCTAGCCAACACATACCCACGCACACAGCACACATAAATAAAAGTATGACAAGGTGCGACGCTCTCGCGTGCGCTCATTTTGACAAAACTCTGTCATGTTGTCTCGCTTGTGCGCATGGGCTCAGCATAGAACGCATGACATACATACAAACATGTGTACAGGTACCCTGTATGCGTGCGTGCGTGTGTGTGAGTCTATTGTCGCTAGAAAACGTGTTCATGTAAAATGCATTTTTGATACATACATACATACATTATGAATTATGTTATGTTACGATATTACACTTTGTACTTGCAGTCCGTCTGTTATTTGGTTATTTCGTGTTATTGTTTAGTTTTATAACTGTTCAAATTGCCACAATACGCCCAGCGGCGGGCCACAGTGGGCGAAAGTTTCGTATTTGCGCTCTCTTTCGATTTCGCCTATGGAGTCAATTTACATGCGTGTGTGCGTGTGTACCCGCATGACACGAATGAAAAAAAATACATACATACATACATATATATGTATATACATATGTGTATACAAACAGCTGCGCAGCTTTTGAGGCTCTGCACATGCATATACATACACATGTATATGAACATATGTATGTACAAGCTTATGTACAAGATGTGGGCCCGTTTAAGACGTCTTTGTTGTTGTTGAAAAGCGAATGAAAAAACAACAGTTCTTGTCTGGTTTTGTTTGTTTTAGCTTTCGATTTGTTGTTTGCCATTTTGCCTTGCAGTATTTTGAGTGGAAATCATGGGCGTAGCTACTTTCTTGCACGAGCGACTCGTGTGCCCTAACAATTATGTGTGTGTGTGTGTGTGTACGTGTGTATGGATGTGTGTAGTATATATATGTATTTAAGCGAACAACAACAATAGACATTGGGATTTGGTTTATCGAAGTAAATTTGGAAAAAATATTTTGTGCTAGCATTTTGTTTTGGAACAATTTCTCTTACGTTTCAGCGTGGGCGTGGTTTGTGGTTACGGTACATTTACAATTACAATATATTAATGATTTATAACATTTCTGTTCAATTTCGTTGTTTCTTGGTTATATTTGTTATTGTCGTTTGTTTGTTTTTTTTGCTTTGCTTTGCGTATTTCTCTTCTTTTTTTTTTGTTTGGCGTCGTAGAGATCCCGCTGCTTACATAATGAAGTGGTACAGTAGGTGAATAGATATGCATATAAAATATGTGAAGGTATATTATACATATACAGGCAAACACATATACATATGGCTTTTAGCGCAATATGTATATGTGTTTGCCTGTTATATGTATAATATATTCACATATTTTATATGCATATCTATTCACCTACTGTACCACTTCATTATGTAAGCAGCGGGATCTCTACGACGCCAAACAAAAAAAAAAGAAGAGAAATACGCAAAGCAAAGCAAAAAAAAAAAACAAACGACAAAACAAATATAACCAAGAAACAACGAAATTGAACAGAAATGTTATAAATCATTAATAATTGTAATTGTAAATGTACCGTAACCACAAACCACGCCCACGCTGAAACGTAAGAGAAATTGTTCCAAAACAAAATGCTAGCACAAAATATTTTTTCCAAATTTACTTCGATAAACCAAATCCCAATGTCTATTGTTGTTGTTCGCTTAAATACATATATATACTACACACATCCATACACACGTACACACACACACACACACATAATTGTTAGGGCACACGAGTCGCTCGTGCAAGAAAGTAGCTACGCCCATATTTCCACTCAAAATACTGCAAGGCAAAATGGCAAACAACAAATCGAAAGCTAAAACAAACAAAACCAGACAAGAACTGTTTTTTTTTTTTATTCGCTTTTCAACAACAACAAAGACGTCTTAAACGGGCCCACATCTTGTACATAAGCTTGTACATACATATGTTCATATACATGTGTATGTATATGCATGTGCATAGTAAAAAACTGCGCGCAGCTGCGAATTTTTATTTATTTCGTGTGTCATGCAGGGTGTCGCATCACACACACACATTTACACATACATACGTGCGTATGTATGTATGTACGTATGTACTATATATGTACATGGGCATCAAAATGTTAAAAACTTTCCCTAAGCGTGGCCCTGACAATTTGTGGCAATTTGTACAGTTATAAAGCTAACAACAACAGAGACTACAACTACTACAAAGTGTAATATCGTAACATAACATAATTCATAATGTATGTATGTATGTATCAAAAATGCATTTTACATGAACCGTTTTTAGCAAATTCACACACACGCACGCACGCATACAGGGTACCTGTACACATGTTTGTATGTATGTCATGCGTTCTATGCTGAGCCCATGCGCACAAGCGAGACAACATGACAGAGTTTTGTCAAAATGAGCGCACGCGAGAGCGTCGCACCTTGTCATACTTTTATTTATGTGTGCTGTGTGCGTGGGTATGTGTTGGCTAGCCCTAAGAATTTTTCTTGTCATATGTACGTAGTATGTATATGTGTAAATTGACCTTTTATTCTTCTGTTTTTTTCCAAAAAGCAATTAAAGAAAAAAAGTTGTGTTTTTATGTGCAGTGTCGTAGTATACACACCCACATACACATGTATTCATATGTATGTACATGTGTGTGTGTATGTACATACATGTACAGCGCTTGGACATGCATAACAGCGTGTAAAGGCCTTAATTAACAGAACTGTTAACTTGAGCGCACGCACATATAAACATTTTGCTAATGCAATTGAAACTGAAACAAGAAATTAATTAGTTGAATTAAATATTCATTGAATAGATATGTATGTATGTACTATTACTATTTGTATATTGTATTTGGTTGTTTTCAGAATTTAACGAAGCAACAAGTATGTAAACAATGTAGCTGACTAACATTTTTGGGGCGCTGCTGTTGAGCTTAACAGAGCTATGTTAAGTGCAAAGTGAATGAAAATGTATATTGTGGGTGTAATATATGTACATATATAATTGTGTATGTGTATATAAATATGTACATTTTATATGCATTGTATTTTTATAATTACAAATGAGCTCTGACAAAGTGCTTTGTGTTCTTTAAACTTGCATATAAGTATATGTGTGTATGTATGTATGTGCGTTTGTATGTTACCATGCACGCACCCACTACGCGGCAACATGTTGCGCCCGCAACATGTATCTATGCCGCACTGTGGTAAACAGTTCATTGGATTTTTATGCCTATGCGATTTATGGCTGTCTAAACTCCCCAAAACTGTTTATTTTTTTATTTTTTTTGCAGCAAATTTCACATTATGTCATCCGTTGTGACCAACGAAACGGCGGTAATTAATCTAGCCGAAGATCTCGAGGATGGTGAGATCGATGATGATGATGAGGATGTTGTTGAGCAGCAACAAATAAATACAACAACAGCAACAAACGCAGCTGCCGGCGGCTCCAATGATGACGTTCAATTTATGGGCGTTGAACGTTTAGCTGAAAAGCCAGCGCCGCCAATACAACAACACCATGACGACGATGTTGTCTTCCTGGGCTTGACCAACGAATCGCCGTCCATAAGCAGTTCGGGCGCAGCTGCCGCTGCTGCTGCTGCTGCCCCCAGTGTCAGTAAATCCAAAAAACCACGCCCACTTGAAGGTAAATAATATACAAATAATATTACATGCTATGATACCCATTAAATGTGCAAAAGAATTTAGACATATGCGATCGTATAAAGTTTATTAATGATATATATTATGATCATATTTTTGAGAACAGCGCAGTCTTCATGTCTGACGCACACTGCTTGCATAGCCATTGAACTGCTTGAAATATAAGCACTGCTTTACGTTCAAATTTCTAAATTGCACTGCTTAATTTTAATGTGTATGTCTGAATACAGAATGTACTACAAGTCGGGTATATTCGACTATAGCATCTAAACTTGTTTTTCTTTTTATTCTTACAAATTATGTACTAATATATATATATATTTCTCCAATTTCTCTACAAACAGATGATCATGCAGTGAGCATTGAGAATGCCATTGCCAAAGTACTAAAGAAGAGCGGCATTGAGCCGCCGATGCCGAAAATAATAAATAATAATAATGATGCCGACTGCGCAGCCACAGCTGGCGGCGACAGCGCTGCCGCTGTCGATGGCAGTCAAAATACTGGACAGGCGCCAAGTCGCAGCAGCCGTCGACGCAAGCGCAAAAAGGAACGCGAACGTGAGCAAAAGAAAGATAAAGATCATCAGGTAGGTCACAAAAAAACAACAAACAAAAAAAAACCGTTAGTCTCAATCTGTAAAAATATCGATATTTGCCAAACTTGTGTCGATATTATAGATTTAACAAAAAAGAAAATAGGAACCATTTTTATTATTTGGAATTTTTGTTTGATTTTAAATCTTTATTAATTTCACAGATAAAATCGTCTTTGAATTATTTTTGTTAATGTTCATAAATTTATTTGATTAATTCTCTCATTAGTCGATTTAATTATCATGCAATTAATCGTATCGAGAGTTTAATAATTGCAATTAATAGCAAAACATTAAGCAATTTATTAGATTTTATTCATATGAAGCCGAAAATTATCAACACAAAAAAGAACAAAAAAATAGTATACAATACAATTTAATTGCATATGGGTATTTCCACAGAAAGGTCCACCAATTGTCACGTAACGCCACACCTGATTTTTGGCTTATATCTTTTAATTTTTTAGTTTATAATTTTTTGTAATATTTTTTTATATCTAAGTAGCAATTCAGCTGGACTATATTTGGTAAAAGAGATGAAAACATTTTTACTTTTCGATTAAATAGATATAAGCAACAAACAAGTGTGGCGTTACGTGACAAATAATGGACCTTTCTGTGGAAATGTCCATATTTAAATACTGTAATCGATTATTACGATTACGATTATTACGCTTTTAAAACACACTTGTTACCCGCTGCTAATTGATTTAACTAATTTATGAATTATAATATGGAAAATAATGCTGGCAACAATTATAAACTGTACAGAATCTTGTGTTTTAGTTAGTTCTATTAACTATTCTCTAAAAGGAAGAGGTACTCTGTAATTTATCGTAAAATATGTACAGAAAACTATCAAATTTTTTCGGGCCGAACTTTAGAGTAGTAGGCCATGACTTTTCTGTAGAATATATTTGTTAGTTAGAGTTGTATTTTAAAGGTTAGCCCACACACTGACACACTCTGTATTGTTTGCTTGTCAAAAATATTTTTTATTTGACATTCTATTTTTTTTTTCTGTTCTCAGAAACGTGCACGTCGCGACTCAGTGGATGAAATTGGGGACGAAGTCGCTAGCGAAGAAATGGATATGGATGAGTATGAGATGATGAATGTGCGAGGCGGTAGCCCGCCGCCAACTGGTGCAACAGCTTCGAGCAGTGGTGCGGCAGTACGGTACTCAAATGATTGGCCTGATATGGGCGAACTGGGTGCCTATGATACGCCGGATAATTATAGCAGCTATGATTCGTATTCGGAGGATGAGCTGGCCAAGAATGTTGGTTCATCGCAGCGTCGTCGCCAGCGACGCGATCGTGAAAAGGAATCGCGCAGCGGTCGCAAACGTCGCGATCGTGACCGGGATATGGATAGACGTCACGATTTGGGAGGCAGCGGCGCTGGTGGTGGTGGTGGTGGCGGCATTAAACGCGGTCGCCGCGATTCTAACGATGACAAGCCACGTGAGCCCCGCAAACTAGAATTGTGTAAATTCTATTTAAAAGATTGTTGCGCCAAGCGTGACAAGTGCAGTTACATGCACAAGGAATTCCCCTGCAAATACTATTATCTGGGCATGGATTGTTATGCCGGCGACAATTGTCTATTCCATCATGGTGAGCCGCTCTCCGAGCAATTGCGCAACATTCTGCTTAAACACATGGAGACGGCGCCCAAGGAGATACTCGGTGATTTTAAGCGCATTTCACGCGATGTTGCCCTCGGCCAAATGACGCGTCGTCACGAGCAATTGTGTGAACAATTTAAGTTAGACAATAGCTGGACAACGTTGGCCAGTGCTGGCATTAATCGTCTTCAAGAGCAGCAGCATGCGGCGGCCAAGGCAGCTGCTGTTGCCGCTCAAGCGGCAGCTATTGCAGCCGTCAATGCCAATTTGCAACAGCAACAGCAACTACAACAACAACAGCAGGCAGCTGCTGCTGCAGCAGCAGCATCTAATGCTGGCAATTCCATACCATCGCTGTTGGATATGGTCATCAATCCGCCACCGAGTCTGCAACACGGCGACGATATCAAGCCCAAAAAGGAACGCAAATCCCGTTGGGCTGAGAAGACGGCAGGCAACAAAAGCTCATCATCATCAGCAGCAGCAGCAGCCTCAACCAATGAAACTGTTGCAACACCCGCCAAAAATGTTACAGCAACTCCAGCTGCAGTTGCAACTCCAGCTGCTAAGCCATTGCCTGCACATTTGGATCTGGTCAATTTGAAGCAAGTGCTAAGCACTGAGCATATGGCCAAACTGAATAAATTGGGCATCAGCAATCTGGAACAAATGATGCAGGTGCCCTTTGGCCAACTGACAGAGGCTGGCCTCACCCTGCCCGAAATTGGTGAAATCCAGCGCATGGCTGAAGTGTCCAAGCTAAATCAGATGCCAGATTCAATAGTCAAGTAAGTAATTTGACATTTGCACATTGTTTTCATTATTCTAATGCATTTAAACTTTCTATTTAAGGTCTCGCCCCAAGCTCGAACAGGATGTGAGCAATATTAGTGGAATTGTTAGCTCAAATAGCAATAGCAACAGCAACAACGGCTTCATTATGGTCGATTATACCCAGTATCTGAAGGATGCACATGTCAGTGATCCTCGTAAGTGTTGATTGTCGGCTGACAATTTAGAATTTTATTTATATTGAGAGTATAATATGGTATTTGTATCTTTTTGAATGTTCTTTTTCTATGAAGATTTTTTTTTTTTTTTGAATTTTTAAAATAGGCTTTTGTTTGTTTTGTTTTACCTATTGAGAATAGATAATAACCTTGTCATATTTAGCTACAAAATAATCGTGAAAAGCTTTTGTGTTTTATATTTTAAGTTAAAAAATATAAAACTCATTTAATAACGATTATTTTGAATTTTAGTTCTTATTACTGAAAGCAAAATTATTATTTTTGTTTTATATACTGAAATTCTAATTATAGTTCAAGAAAAGTGTAAAAATCTTAAATGAATGAATGTATGAAGTGAATTTGTAGACTATTCTGTTATAATCACATTGGTGTAGTCTTTTATTCCATGATTTTTTAATTCATAAAGCTGTCATAGAAACAATCTGTTAAAGAATAATCTCTTTTGAGGAAATTTTTGTTGTTTTCAAGATAATTAAATCAAATTCATCTGTCTCAACCATTGAAATTTCATTCTTCTTTACACAATCAGATCTCATATCACACGGTTATATTATAAAGCTTCCAATTTGCGCAAAAAATTTAATTTTTTCAAAGCTGCATAGCTTTGGAAAGCCGAGTTTACTGATTTATAAATTGTTTTATAAATCAAAGATAATCAATGATAATCTAAATTATTAACATTGCATTTTCAACATGTATCTTTTTAACAGTGTGCTGTGAAAATATATTAACATTTTTTTTAATAACAACTATATTTCATAGCTGGCAATTTGCGAATCAATTAAAGTTTTTCAAGGCTGTTCAATCGTGTTTCATAAATCAAAGATAATGAATGAGATAATCTGAATTATTAACATTGCATTTTTAACATTTTTTATTAAAAATGTTTTTTTGTTAACAGTGCGCTGTTAAAAAATATTAACATTTTCTTTAAAAAACAGTTTCTAGACTCTTGGCATACAAAAAACTGAATAGCTTAAGAAAAATTAAAATAAATTAAAATCAGCTTAATCGTTCATATCTGATATATCTAACTTATTATACATCTTAAAACTTGCAAGCTTTTGGTTAAAAAAATACCTCGAAAAAATTATATTATTGTTGTACAATTTAAAATAGAATATTCTTAAATTTGATATGTTTTTAATAATGTTTAAATTTATTTCCAAATTTTATAGTCGACGATGATCAAGAGGAGGATGAGGAGCAGCTGGTTATCGATGATGGCAACGATGATGAGGACGATGAGGACTCGGAAACAGATGCCGGCAAATCAAAGAAAACCAAACGTTCCAAGGATGAGGAAGATAAATCAACGGCCCACCCAGTGAATAAGTCAGATAATTTAATGAATCAAGATGATGATGAGGATGCACCACCATTGCCATCTGTCTTCGATTTGCCCACCTTTATGAGCAACATGCTCGCCCAGCAGCCATCATTAGCTGCCACAATCGCCTTAAACTCAATAAATACTCCAACGTCTAAGGCGACCGAGACGGCAACAATGACTGAGAAATCCGCTGATACAACAACGCCACCAGGATCAGCAAACAAATCCGCTGGCGATGAATCGTCCGGTGTCGGCTTGCTCAATCAATTTATCTTTGAGGACAAAAAGGATCCGCAGACACGTGCCGCCTTCTATCGTGATATTATACGCAATCCATTTAAGGCGCACAGCGGCGATGCGGATGGGGATGATAGCAATGATCGTCACAATTATACTATAAACTACTCGAATTCCAATTCACGTTCGCTCACACCAACACCCACACCTGAACCGGGCTCACAATCACCCCAACTAGGTCTTGGTGGCGAACTGGATCAGCCATTGGCTGGCACACACGAATTGCCAGGGCATGAGACGCCTTCTATGTATGCTCGCACCTCCATGTATGATTTTAATCCCACTAAGGCAGCACTGGAGGATGCACTGGCGTCCAGTGACTCGAAACATGAACGTGATCGCGATGTTGATATGCGTTTGCCATTTGAGCCAATGAAACATTATTTGCCCGCCACTGAAATCGATGCGGCCATATTTTCACACATACCAATCCGCTGGCACATGGATGAGGTGCTCATCGAGACACCATGCTATGCCCAGTTGCGTCTGAGCGCCACACACAAGGATCAGCGAGATTTACGTGATCCACGACTGCGTCGCATACTCGGCCTGCCTGATTTGCCCGATGATACGGCCACTGGTTATAGTTCCAGTTCCGGTTTAAGTTCCAGTCCAGGCAGTGTTAGCGCTTATACTACGGAGCGTTTAGAGCGCAAGTCAAGCAATTATATATCATCACCAGATGCACTGATTCATGATTCAACGCCCAGTTCACCACCGCCATCAATTGGTGGCGCTACGGCTACGACTACTGCTGCTGCTGCTACAGTTGCTGCTGCCGTGCCAGAGACTGCAGGTGCAGGTGCAGTTGCAGCAACAGATCCGCGTCGTACAGATCCGCGTCGCGATCCACGTCGTGCGCATTTAACTACTTCCAACAACAGCAACAGCAGCAGCAGTTCATTTAGTAGCGCTGCTGCCGTTGTCAATGATAGCGGTCGCCAGATACTGGAAATACGTAATCTAATGCAGGGCTCCAATTGGTACAAGAATCTGGGCAGCAATAATAAAATAATGGTCAATCAACAGCTGGCATTGGTGTTTACCGAGCTTAAGAAGTTCCATCAAGTGGAGGGCTCGAATAAGATCTTTGATGTTAACTTTATAGTCAACAATCAGACGCTGCAACAGATCTTTGCCAAGCTGCACATGTATATCGATGACAATGGCCTGGTTGTTCACCTGCCCGAGGAGCCGCCACAGAATGTCGGATCGGTGGCCAGCAATATGCCACCAATGCTGCCAAATATGTCACAGCCGCCGCCAAATTTGGTCCAATTGCTGCGGCAGCCGCCGCCAAGTGTGGGTCGCATGATGCCCATGGGCATGGGCCTGCCACCGTTTAATCAGCCGCCACCTCAGCGTCCCGGTGGTGGCATGATGGGTATACCTACAAATGTCAATGTTATGGGTGTTATGAACAATAATCCATTTAATAATCCATTTGCTGGCGGTAACAATTTAAACAATTTGAATAACATGAATAATATGAATAACATGAATATGAATAACATGAACATGAATAACATGCACATGAATAACATGAACATGAATAACATGAACAATATGAATAACATGAATATGGGCTTTAATGGCGGCGGTCCGCCATTTAAGAACTTTCCCGGTAATAATGGCAATGGCGGCAACCAGGGCCGCCATTTTGGTGGCGGCGGCAACATTCGAAATCGCGGCGGGGGTAATCGTAATCGCAATATGAATTAATAACAATCAAAGAAAACTACAACAAAAAACAAAAATTATGCTGCGATTCCAAAAAAAAAACAGAAAAACTCATAAAACAAAGGAAAAAAACTGAAAAAATATATGCGCGTACCAACAGCACCCTCCGCCTCCTCAACCACTCAAAAGACTTGTAGCGTTATGTTAATGTATGACCCTCGCCCCCCCAATGCACACACACACACACATTTACACATATTCATACATACCACATACACCACATACAAAGAAATCGAGGAAAAACACAATTTTGTAAAAATTTTAATAGCTTTATCGGTTTTTGCTATCTAGCTACTAAAAAAAAATCGGATTTTGGACTGCTATGTAATTTCTACTATAATGTATATTTTTTAATGTTTTATTTTTTGTTCATTATCTATAGATACATATATATATATATATATACATGTATATATATATATATATTACATTTATATATTATAAATATGCAGAATAGTTTTTTTTTAATACTCGTATATATAACGCCTACGTACTGATACAAAATGTAGTCGTATTTATAAACGGAACTCAACTTTTATTTTTTAGTCGTATCACCTACAATATAAGCTTAGTCGTAATGTACTCAAAATTTGTAGACATACGAAATAAACGCAAGTTTTAAGTATTATTAAACAATGAGGATATCAGATTATTTCGATTTAAAAAGATTTGAGCTTTGCAAGCGTAGCAAATTCTTCAAGATTTTGTTGAGGTGTTTGTCTTTTTCAAGGTTTCGCCATTGAACACTAAGTTTAATTGATTAAGTAACACCGAAAATATGGGATATATGTAGATATAGGTCAAACATTAGTATTTTGCACCTGCAAGGCATATTATTTAAAATAGGAAACTGATTTTTAGATAGAATGCATATACTATATGATATATTACTTCGATACCATGCAAAATATCACACACCTTAGTACATATTTACTAAACTTTTTAAATATTTTTTTAGCGAAATTTTTACAAGTCAGTTAAAAAAAATGGTACAAAATAGGTTCTTGTGCCAAGAGCAATTGTTTAAAATAGACGAATTGCATTTTTATTTGCTATATACTGTTAAATGTCAATTAGTACGCCTAACTAATTTCTAAATGCTTTTAATGCCGAAGTTAAGCAAAACTTCCAAAATAATCTAAAATATTAAATAAGTCTGTGTGTTAAAAATTGACAAAGTTTGAGAGGCTGTAAAATTTAAATTTGGAAATATTTCTCAATAATCTTTTGGCTACATTTATTTATGGGCTTAAGCTATCGATTAAAGTAAAACAAATATACACTTTTCAACAATTACGCCTTTTCAACTTTGTCCAAGGCGGGCCGCTGTTGAACCACAGTGGCAACGCGTTGCTTTCTGTTTTGTCATCTTTTTAACCATCTGGCAGCACTGGCATGTATTTTTACATGGCGTTAACCGGAGCTATACAGAACCTCAACGGGCTGTTGTTACTTTTTTCACCTACTACATGACTAACATTTGTTTTGTACTGCTGTTCATTTAGGGGATAATTTAAACATTTAAACAAGGATAATGTCAAAGCTAATCAAAGGTAATGTCAGTTAAGATTTTAACAGTCTGGCATCGCACGCATGATTTTCACATTCTATTTATTAATAGGCTCTTACACCACCCACCACATAAACATATTTTATGTATACCATATTGTAAAACAAAAATTGAGATCTTCATTTAAGAATATGTTTTAGTAAGTGATGCTTTCTTTTACTTGCGGTTGTTTGGCGGATAAGATCAGTGCTGCCACTTGCTCATAATTTCAAGTTCTGGCAGCAATTTAGTACGTTAACATGAGTCCTACAGTGCTGCAACAGAATGTTACCATCAACAATAAAGCAAACTTTTTTTTGGATGTATCAGTTAATTATTATTAAATTATTTGTTTTATTTTTTATTGAAAATACAACAAGACATTATTTATTAATTCTTTTTTTATGTTTTGTGGAAGATTCTATGAATAACCTGTTTAAAAAGCTCTCATGTTTCATATATAATTCACATCTATTGATATAAATATTTGATAAAGACGGAGGTAATTTTTAAAGTTAAGCAGTCTCTAATTTATCAGTACGATCAATACATAAAATATATTAAATTTTCTGTTTTATCGGGTATGTAGTAATCGTTTACATTATCTTTTGAGCATAAATTTTGTAAGTGTGGCCGGCTTTTTTTCAGCTAGTTTGGCTGTATGAATTGTTGTGTTTTTCTGCCCCTGCTCGAGTCGGTCACGCTTTCAGTATCATTTTGTCGGCTGTGAACTGTGAAGGAAATTTGTAGCGCCGCGCGCAGTGCATTTTTTTCTGGTAAATTTTTTTTCACTTGTACTGTTTTAATTTTTTTTGCAACAAAATACACAATGCAATATTTATCGTATGCGTTTAATCGAGAAGCTAACAAAGACGTTATTCACGTGAAATTAAAGATGAAAGCCTGCCAAATAACAATATAATATACATACACACGTATGCAGACACATGCGTGTGGATATACATACATATCGTGTGTATGTATGTATGTGTATATGTACTAGGGCCCACAATGGGTTTTAGCGTGACGTGAAGTGTATATAAAAAAGCTGAAAAAATGAATCGACGAAAAGAGAAAATGAGAAAAGAAAACACGCAGACATTGTGAAATATACGCAAACAAATATTGCACATACATAAATAATGTTTTTGAAAAATCTTATCATTCAAAATACATGCGTAGTTATATTTGCATGTCCATATAGTACTACAAAAAAGCTTCAATTTTTTTTATATTTTATTTTACTTATTTTTTTTTTAAATATTACATACACATCATTTACTACGTATGTATGTAAGTGTGTGTGCGGCGAGAAGGCAACGAGTAGCAGCAGGGCAGCATTTTAGAGTAACTGTAGCAGTTACTCGCTGTATTATTTTTTCGTTTTATTTTATTTTTTTCCTTTGCTCCGTTGTTGTTTGTTGGTGTAATAATAAAACGAACTGGAAATGCGAATTAAAAAAATATAAAGTGCAACGAAAACGGTAATGCTGACGCTAGTGTTTACAATAAAACAGCATATACATACGTATATATGAATGTATGTATGTATTTGTATACATACACATGCAAAACAAAATAACCTTACAGTGTGTACAAAAAGTATACACCGTATTTTAAATTTCTAATAGCTAAAAACAAATGTTTCGCCTGTACTTTTTCGAGTTAATTAGAATAATAAATTCAATATGTAATAATGTAATAAATAAAATTGGTCTGCATACGATTGCAGTGCACTGTAGCTAACATAAACAGCAGAAGAGCAGCACCTAAGCAAAATGGCAACGAGCCGCTGAAAGCGTACGCGCGTACTTACACAAACACACATTCATATATATACAAACAGACACATTCACAACGTCCTCGTTCAGTGAGGCCGCCACTCGCTGTTACCGCCGATGACGAATGCGTGTGAGTGAGCAAAGCGCGTTTGTGCTGTTTGTATGCGTTGTGTATGTGTATGTGTATGCCGTCTGTATACATGTGTATATGCGCTGCTGGCTCTGCTAATCTCTCGCCGCCACCCCCTCGTTGTCAAGCCATCAACATAGTACGAGACTTCGCAGTTTGTTTTATTTTTTTTCTTCTTTTTTTTGTTGCTCCAAACCATGTTGGTGATTTTGTATTTATTTCCCGTTACCAATAAACTAGTGTTTTGAACTTTGGCAACAGCAACAAACAACAATAACAATAATAATCATAAAACAAGCGTTAAACAGCAGGCATATTACAGTAAGTTACCAAAACATATAGCACAACATTTTAAACACACGTACATACATATATGTACATATGCAAGTACTTGCGGTTCGTTCTCGTTCGAATTCATTCTGTTCGCAACGTGAGTAAAAATTGAGTTGCCGTCTGTTGTTTTTGGCTTGTTTGTCTTATACATAAACTACCATTTTGCTTTTGGTACGAAACAGAAACATAAACGAGAACAACGGATAGGGGAAAGGGAATAACGAACACTTGCAAGCTGCAGCAAAATCGAACAACAACAAGCTTGCCTACAGTCGCGTTCAAAAAAAGGTGCCATATCAGCTCAGCGCGTCTTCATATACCTGGGTGTGTATGTTTGTATGTACATATTTTCCTCTGCATACAAATGCAAACTGCAAAAAAAATGGGTGCATGTCACATTTGTCTTCTTTATTTGTCTACCTAACTATTTAACCATGTCCTGTTCACTCGTTTCCGGTTTTTAATATTGCTACGAATTGTTTTTTGCATAGGTCTATTTTCTTGATATATCTGTTGATATTTCACTAGAGCACAAAAAAGAATCATGACAAGTATAAATCGAATAAAACTTTAATTTTGCAACGAAAAAAAAAATATAATTGAAATTGTAACTTAAGCTCATATTGAAAATAATATAGCGTAGTGTATTAAGATGGGATGGTATCAATATTTTCGCATGTGACTGTTGCTTACAATTTACCAGCTGTTATCGTCTCTAGAGAATGTGTTTTGATTTTTCCTTTTGTCTTTTCTCGATAAGATAATAAATCAAAATACAACATATGTATGTATGTATTATGTACATTTAACAAAATTAAAATAAAATGCAACAACAATTAAAACGAATTTTTAAGAGCACTAAGCTAACGAAACAACTTCTCTTTGCTGTGCTCGTATCTCAACTGCGACCTTCTCTCATTTCTTGTCTTTTACTTTCTACCTAGACCAAAAATGATTCGCGTGCATCATAAAATTTGGCACGCTGCAGTAATACAAACAATATTAGCCGGCACACGCGCGCCCGCTTTAATTACGTGGATTTGTTTCAATTTTATTGCCGTAGTTCCATTGAAGAAAAGGTGCAAACATATATGTATGCATATTTATAACGTCGTTTACAGTTAATCGCACAATTGACTTGCAAGCTGCGCACTCTCCCGTTTGACGTTCCCGTTCACGTTCGTTTGCCATGCAGCTGCCGCCGAAGAGAGAGAGAGAGAGAGGGAGGAGGCAGCGACTTCGATTGTCACAGCTGCCGCCGCATTGCTGTTGTTTCTCTTTCCAATGCTTACATCTCTCCGTTGCTTTTCATTTCGTCTGGCTCTCTTTTTTTGGGCTCCACTTCCTTCAACGGCCATTCCCCTCAAAGAGCAACGATCAACGCTCGTTAATTACGTACATATATGTACTTCACATATTTATATACATATTTACTTGTCTTTGTTTTTGCCATTTTACTCGTTGTTAGCATTTCGGATTTAGACACATATTTGGACAGTTGCAAGTGCAACAATATTTTGTTGTTATACTTATAAATAACTTTAAATACATGTTTGTATGTTTAAATTTCGGTATACAACAAAATCAAATAACACACGATGACTAAACGATCAGCTGGAATTTTGCCGACCTTGTCATTCTCCGTCATCTTCCTCTGTCTCGCTCTCTCTCTCTCTCGTTGTTGATCGCTTATGTCTCTGTTATGTCTGGCAACGCTGTTTTGGGGCTTTCATTCAGTTTTATTTGAATATCGCACAGCTGAGCTCCCTCAATTGCTGTGTGTATGTGTGTGAGTGTTTTCTGATTTTCTTGACGGACATGTTATTTACTGCAAATGTTTTTTATGCTGCACTAGTTACGAATAATCATAGAAAAAAAAAAACGAGCAGCATTTTCTTAGAGAGCTCAGTTATGCTAATTTATTTAGATTTTTTCAGTTCAAGTATTCATAACAAATCATTGTAACGGCAAATTATATTGTATGCATAAGCTTGAGAAATTGTGTTTATATTTTCGTGTACACGCACACAAAAAGATCCGTTACCATTATTATGTAAAATGTAATGTTTTGTTTTTGTTTTTTTCATTATGCAACTTTTGCAGTGACAGAGAATCACAAAACATGCACACTCTTCATATCGCTCTCTCTTTATAGCCGGCTCTGATTAACTGTTATCAGCTGCACATACAACACACACACACATGTCGAATTGCATTTGGGCTAGCTTTGTTGTTGGTTTTTGATTTTGCCATTTTCTAGTCGAAGATCTTTATCTTGCGGCTCTTTCTTGACATTTGCTCTCTTCATGGTGTACGTGCTGAAAGCGTGTGACTTTCTTTTCTGACCATGCTCGGCTCACTCGCCGTTTGCTTTCACCATACTACAGCTTGTTTTGTATATATACAAATTTTATATACTCTTGCTGCGACTTACAGCTCTTGAGTATTCTTCGTTTATTCCCTGTTCTTCGAGCAGCCACCCACAACCCCTGAACGACTGTTGCTGCTATGGGGTTGCCATCTCTCCAAATTGTTCTTGTACCTATTTTTTTTTCTTTCTTTCTTCATTTCCGCCTATTTCGCTATGTACTCGTTGAGCTCTTATATATGTATACATACGTATGTATGTATTATTTTTTGGGCAAATGCTGCCGTTATATCTAGTATGTGTGTGTGTTTTCTGTTCAAGCTGCACACATACACACACACATACACAACAGCACTTGCTGCTTATTCGTACATAGCCTAGCTTCGTTTTGCAACCCCCGCAACCTCCATCAACAAACATAGCCACAAACTCACCTCACCCCGCCTCCACTCCTCCCCTCACTAGGTACGGTCACGCAGCTACGCAGCATTTAGTGTACGTCCAGCTACTGCGTTTGAGTTTTCGTTGTGCGGGGGGAAGTGCTGGGGTGTATTTAAGTGGACGCCCTGTCCTCATTTTCAGCTTAACTGTGTCCACGTTTTTTTTTTTTTTTTTTGTTTTTAGTGTAGCTTGTTTGTACCCTTCATTCCACTCGTTCTAAATGCAATTTGCCCTGCGCCCTGTGTACAACTTTAGAAGCTCCTTTAAAGCACTTGAAGGACTTGTGCCGGTTTTTTCATCTCTTGTTTCTACCGTTTCCATCTACATAAATGCATTTTGAGCTGGATAAGCTGTGCGAGCTTTCTTTTATCGTGAGAAATAGATCTTAAATGCTTTATTTAATTAATTATTGTTATTTTCTAGTGAGTCTTGTAATTTAGCACAATTTTTATTTATTATTCGGAATTTCACTTAAAATTGTTTTTAATTCATATGATAGCTGATTAGAGAAAATACGGCAGCTATATAATATAGTGTTCCGGCTGATTTTGATATGTACTTACTGCAACAAAAAACAAGAAAGAAACGGCTATCTTCAGCATGCCGAAGCTATATACCCTTGTAATGATCTACTAAGAAATTTTTACAGGCCAACTTTGGATTTGATATCATAAAAAAAAAGTTTTTCAAACGAGCACTTTTCGACCGATTATTCCTATGGCAGCTATATGATATAGTGGTTCAATGTATATATCAAACTTCGTCTGATTGTAGAAATCGTAAATTTGCATCGACATGTCAAGTTTGGCTTCGATATCTTGATAAACAAAAAAGTTATTGATACAAACACTTTTTATGAAAATTAAGTGTCTTCGATTTTTCCTCTATAGCTATATGATATAGTTTTCCGATCGGGCTGATTTTGACATACAAGCTACATACATTATCAAGTTTCATCTGTGCCGAGTTTTATCAAGATTGTTCAAAGATAAAGACAGACAGACAGACATACGGACATGGTTATATCGACTCAGTTGTCGTTCTGACCAAAAATATATATACTTTATGGTGTCGGAGACGTCTCCTTCTATGCATTACAGATTTCGTGACAAAATTATAATACCCTAGGAAAAAGATCGTCAAAGATAGTCGTATTTTTTTATATTGTTATAGTTACCATTTGTTTAAAATTTCTATATTAAATTGTGATTTCATTTATTCGCTTAAAATTATATTATATTAAAATTATATTAAAACTATTTAATTTTGATTTCATTTATTCGCTTATATAGTTTTGTTCCCTGTAATTCTGTTTCTTGAAATGTCTTAACTATTTTATGTTGCACCTTTTTGCCAAATTTCTTGGTAATTGTCCATGGGGTGGACAAATTTTACACCTACTTCAGCTGATGAGTAGATGAGCTCAATTTTGACACATCACCTGCTCTTTGGACGAAGGGCAGCTGCATTTTCTTTTTCAGAAAATTTTAATAAATCTGATACGAGAATATATATGTTTTAAACTGTATAATTTTCGATTTGATTATAATTATGCGAGGGTCCAGCTTTAAACCATGAAGAGAGCTAAATTGTTGTCTTTATATAAACATATTAAATATTAGATGTAAAAAATTAATTTTTTCTAAAATAATATCTGTGAATTTTTGCTAGTACTTTAATAAGATTTATTTAAAAAAAAGGTTTATTGTTTATTAAAAATAGTCCTACAAGTTCGATACATTTAGTAGCTTTCTTCAGGGAGTCTGTGAAAAAAATTAAAATGAAAAGTAATTTTTATTTTCCTGGTTAGCTAAGCAAGTCTCTTCAGTAACCTTTATTAGAACTCTTTTTCACTTCTAGAATTCCCTTTTTTTACATTTAAAACATTTTGAATTTTTTTTTAAAAGTGTTAGTAATTAAAAGGAATCATATCAATTTTGCCACTAATCAAAAAATCTATATTATTAGTTATTATAAATGACAGTTAATTATCCTTTTTAGAAAATGTGCATATATGCAAATAGATTTGGATTTAATTAGTTTCTAGTTAAAGTCGTTTTTCCATAGATTCCAGCATTTGTCTCAAATTGCAGCTTGCTTCCAAGTAATCAGCTTGTAATGATGTTCCACCTTTCCACCAGCTAGCCAAGCTTCCGAGAAGACAAAACATCTGCCTGTGCTGTGCGCCTCTATAAAAATGCAGCCGGCCAAAAAGATGAAAAGTCCGCCTTATAGACTTAGACCGGCACACTTCCTGGTAACTCGGGTGGGTGGGTTGTCTACCCTCTCTCTCCCACACTGACCTCAGGTATAGCACGCGTCTGGCACGCGCACCTTGCGCCCATGATCCTTGATCCCCGGCATAGGCAGCAGGTAGATCGCCCTCCGCCCACTGGGTGACCATATATCCTTTTGTAGAACCTTTAAATAGCTTGAGCAGGAGTCGTGTGACTTCAGTTGAGTTTTACTCGTGTCAAGTCTAACTTGTGTCATTGTGATTATTTGCTTGTCTTGTGTTCAACAATTTATTCAGTTTTGTGATATTTATAAATATTATATATATTATATTTGAAAATGGATTTCGATTATGATGTTGTGACACCCTCGACGACCATGTCGTCCTATTATAATTTTAAAATTGCAAGGTATTGTTTTATGTTTTTTCTACTACTTTTAGTCAATATAATTATTGAAGCGCAATTTGTTTTTATTTTTTTTTTAATTGTAATATATTTTTATATTTTTTAATATTATTTTCGCTCGTTTGACAACTCTTTTCGCTGTTGCACATTTATATTGAATTTATTGTTAGCATTTCTCTGGGCTGACAACTCTGATCGTATTTTTCGCTATGTTGACAACGTTGGCTCTTTTTTTCTGAAACATGCTGACAACTCTGGTTGCTACTCTCAACGCACACACATATACACACACACATACTGCGTAATATGCTTGTTGTTTAAACCGTTTATTTATACATTTTTTTTTGTAAATATATATAATTTTTATTTAGAATTAGTTTTAGCTACACATATACATATACACCCACGCACACACACACACACATAGATACAGGAGACACGCATACACACACATAATTAAGAATCGCGCGCAATTCACCGTTCTCTTTTTTATCATAATGTTAATTTCCTTACCAATTTCTCACCTCTCACCCCCCCAACTACAACTACAACAACTACAACAATCTTAGTAACAACAACACAGCTGAGCGCGCCAAGAACAACAGCCACAAAGAAGAGCAACAACAAGAACAACAACAACAACAAGAGAAGAGAGCCTGCCCCCCTAAATATATTTGATACTAACACCTTTAGAAGAAAAGACAAATT